>CM050209.1:28170000-28182500 GCA_027475355.1 Coilia nasus | reverse complement strand
GGAAATTGCTTGGGCTCTTCACTGCGGGGCCGTCTCTCTGGTTTAATGCGGAATGCCGTGCGCCGCCACCACCCGATCAAACGCGCACCGGTGCTCTTTGTGCCGTGCCGGTGAAGTGGCTAGCGATTCGTGTTAATCATTTTTCACCGCTGTACTGTGTGCTGTGGGCACACACGGGCAATCTGCAGTGCTGGCAGAGATTGGGGGCAACCCCCACACTCCTCTACCTCTTCACACACTCATTGATCAAATTTAATACAATATCTGCATGAACAACCCCTACAACAATAAAGGGGAACATATTCACAGCCCGATACAGTATTTCTTACCATTTTAATCACTTTGTATTTATTTCTGCGCTAGCCTCTCACTGAATTTTTATCTCCACATTTCTCTTTCTTTATTTCTCTCTCTTCTTTTCTCACTCTCTCTCTCTTCTTTTCTCACTCTCTCACTTTGTCTCTCTTCTTTTCTCACTCTCTCACTACTTTCATCTCTGTATTCATATTTCTGTCTGTCTGTCTGTCTGTCTGTCTGTCTGTCTGTCTGTCTGTCTGTCTCTCTCTCTCTCTCTCTCTGCATGTAATTCCAATTTGGTGCAGGACTGTATTTCCCCTGGCTTGGAATGGAGACTGAAAGAGTGTGTGTGTGTGTGTGTGTGTTTGTGTGTGTGTGTGTGTGTGTGTGGGTTTGTATGTGTGTGTGCACTGCCAGCTGTCATATGAAATAGCCACCTTCAGCTGATGATTAGCCCTTATTGTGTGGCCACTGGAAGAACATCAACACTGATTGCAGTGTGGCAACAGAAGAGGATGCACATCGATTGACCTCGACACACATACACAAAAACACACACACATGCACACACACACAAACACAGACACACACATGCACACACACACACACACACACACACAGACACATACACACACACACACACACACACAGACACACAGACACAGACACACACACACGCACACACATACACACACACACACACAGATACAAGGCCTCACTACAGGATCCAATCAGTATGCCTCGCCAACAGACTGCTACACACATTTGCCACCAAGAACGGCCATACTTCAAAGCGGCGCATCTTTGATCTCCAAAGCATCCTGTCAGTGGCAAGTCCACAGAGGGCACAAACAAGCATTAGCCTATCATGTCAGTGTGCAACTAATGTGTCAATATATCTTTGTAGTTACACATCAGTTACACAGCGGTGTTCATAAGAGGTGAATGTCTGAACCAGTGACAGTTTACATATCAAACAGCCACATCGGTAGATAGCAGTCAGAGGTGGCACAAGAAATTTCAAGTTTCAATTCAGGTTTGCTGGGTTGCTTGCTGCTGTATTACAAAGTCACTAGTTCAAAAATATGTGTGTGTGTGTGTGTGTGTGTGTGTGTGTGTGTGTGTGTGTGTGTGTGTGTGTGTGTGTGTGTGTGTGTGTGTGCATATGTGTGTCTTAGCACTTTGCATGCATCTGTGTGTGTGTGTGTGTGTGTGTGTGTGTGTGTGTGTGTGTGTGTGTGTCACCTGATGTTGCTGTGTGATCCCTTATGGGTGAAGATGAGAGATTAAATCAATGTTGTTGTATATCGCCCTGAGGGCAGGCTCCTCAAACAGGCAAAGCATTACACATGAATGAGTGCAGCTGCTGTATTGCATTAGACAGAGGACTGTGAGACCGGCATGTTAATCTACACTAGGGGCCAAAGTAGTGCTAGACAGACAAACACACACACACACACACACACACACACACACACACACACACACACACACTCAAACACACACACACAGGCCCAAGCCCAGGCATTTGACGCTGTAGTAAGGCCCTCTCCAGATAGCTGTGGACAGGAGGACAGCTGTCCGGTGATCCAGAGGAGGGTAACAGCTGCGGTGGGTCTGTGCTGAGCCAGCTGCTGGAGCCTCAGACGGTCCAGAGGGTAAAACATCAACGGATCCTTCCCAGCTCCAACACCTGTCCTGCAATACACCACCCCCTTTCCCCCATCCTGATTCCTGGATCTACAGGTGAGTATCTCCGCAGGCCTTCTCACAGGAAGTAACTGTTAGCCTAGCCACAACCTCATTTCAAACTGCAGATGGGCTTCCTGCTGTTAAATCTTTTGATGGGCACCTGTCCAGTAACCCACACCCCCCTTCCTGGATCTACAGGCAGGTTTTCTTCCAGCCCACCTGACAACAGAGCACCACCCCATTTCAATGTACAAATGGGCTTTTTGTCAGCAGCTAGCTGTTAGCTGCACACTACCTTGTCCAAAACCTCATTTTAATTGGATAATTATGTTGTAATAACTGGGGATATTGGTAATCAACAATGCAATCTGTCCTTTTAATAGCTGTGCCAAGGCTCTTGATGTTTCTATGTTATATGACTGCATCTTAACCAACCTTGCACAAACACAATGATAGTATTACGAGTCAGAAAGAAATAAAAGTTAGAAATAAGGCTCTTTCTTCCTGGCTTTCTTTACAACTAACTAACAATTAGGGGTTGTGGAAAATACACCACAAATGACACTGTGATCTGCCAAAACATGTGGCATGAAAACACATTTTCTCATTATTATAATCATCTTCCAATTAATGTTCAAAGTACAGCGTGTGTTTGTTCAAAAACATGCAAATGGGTCATCTGAGCATGTGTGTGTGTGTGTATGTGTGTGTGTGGGTGGGTGTCTTGTGTGTGTGTGTGTGTATGTGTTTGTGTCTATTTGTTTTGTTGGACAAATAATTCATTCTGAGTGCTTAATACAGAACTCACTGAGCCCAAAGAAACATCACAGACAATGTTCACGATGCCAAAGTACAGCAGGCCAATGAGTTACATGCGCTTGCTTATCACAGCAAAACTGGGGGAATTTAGGATAGTTGCTTTTTTGGCACATCTACATTGAATTCACCTTCACCATGTAACCTAGCCTAGTCTGCTGTGCCAGTTTGCCTGTAATGAGCCCTTCATCTTATTTAGTGGCTGAATCAGGTGGAGGACAGCAAGGTCTGTTGTCTGATCTGCCAGTATTGTGGGCTTCAAGTGGAGGACAGCCAGGTCTGTTGTCTGATCTGCCAGTATTGTGGGCTTCAAGTGGAGGACAGCCAGGTCTGTTGTCTGATCTGCCAGTATTGTGGGCTTCAAGTGGAGGACAGCCAGGTCTGTTGTCTGATCTGCCAGTATTGTGGGCTTCAAGTGGAGGACAGCCAGGTCTGTTGTCTGATCTGTCAGTATTGTGGGCTTCAGGTGGGAACAGCAAGGTCTGTTGTCTTATCTGTCAGTATTGTGGGCTTCAGGTGGGAACAGCAAGGTCTGTTGTCTGACCTCAGTATTGTGGGCTTCTGTTTCCATCTTGCGCGCCCGTCTCTGTCAACATGACTCACGTGCCATTCAGCAAAGCATAGTAGTGCCCCACTTTCCGCCAGGAAAGAGAACACACACACAGAGACACACACACACACACGCATGCATGTACACACACACAGATGCACGGAAGCACGCATACATGAGCACACACACACACACATGCACACAAGCTCACACACACAAACACAAGCGAGCACGCACAAGCACACACAAACACACACACACACACACACACACACACACACATACGCATACACTCACACATGCAAACAGACACACACCAGTCTGACGGAGGAAAAAGACGGGAGGTCTGGCACCCACAAAGGGCCCAGATGCTTGCCACTTTCACACCACAGCATAATTAAATCTCCCTTTCATCCCCCCTTTCATCCCACACCGTCGCAGCTAAAGCTAACCTGCATGTCATTACAGCAACACACACACACACAGTCGCAGCTAAAGCTAACCTGCATCTCATTACAGCAACACACACACACACAGTTGCAGCTAAAGCTAACCTGCATCTCATTACACACACATACACACACACACACACACACACACACACACACACACACACACACACACATACACACCCTCACAGCTAAAGCTAACCTGCATCTCATTACACACACACAAACACACACACCCTACATTAGGACTATGCAAGCACACACACACACACACACACACACACACACCCTCGCAGCTAAAGCTAACCTGCATCTCATTACAGAAACGCAAGGAGCGTAGCCAGACTTGTCAGCTGGGAAAAGTCCAGAGCAAAAAATTAAAAAAAGAGAGACAAAAAAAAAAAAAAAAAACGATAACATCCATGATCATCATTATCCTGGCAGGCTAGCATTTGCTGAGTTTGTTGTACATGACTGACAAGTGGGACAATTAAGGGTGCATAAACGCAAGCATCTATCTACCTCTGTCTTTGTGTCTTCTCTTTTCTTTTTTCACTTAATTGCATTTAATACGGCGCGCTTGGCTTGTTAAATGAGGCAAACGTGTCTCTCTGTGGCCACCGGATCAGGGTGGAAACAGAGAAAACTGTCAGCTATAATTAGAGGAGTAGCTAGTGTCATATAGCTCACAACATCCAGCCGAGAAACGCTGATGCCGCCGGGTCTAAAAAGGGAAGCATTGTGGGGTTGTGGTGCGGTTGCTGATGCAGTGGTCGCTTTAAAGCAACACCAAGTACTTTGTTCAACCGTAAAAGAATGTCCCCAAAATTTGTTTCAGTGGTTCATTAACTTGTAACCCAGTGAAAGGCACTTCTGAATTCGCTTTGCCGCCCTCCATGGGCTGTAACCAAGACTAAGCAAGTTTGGAGGAGCGGAGCGTCCCTCTGTAGTTCTCAATGACAGGCAATTCTGCTTCCAACTTCTAGGGCGACCGAAGGCAAAAACTACTTGTGTTGCTTTAAAAAAGGGAAACACTGTGTGGTTGCTGCTGCAGTGGTTGCTTTAGGTCACGTCAAGACTGTGAGACTGGACAGCAAGGGGCGGCAGAGGTGGGCTAGGGCACAGACGGTCAGGCAGAGAGATAAAAGGAATGACAGATGGACAGAGCGAAACTGAAGAACGTAAAGGTAAACAGTAAAGGAGAATAGACGAGGAGACAAAAGGAAGTAGCACCTTACATCAGTCTGTCAACTGTGCTGCTGTAATTATAGCCATCCATGTCCAGTCCTAGAGCTGTAGGAAGCTTCCTTTCTTTTTCTCTCTATCTCGGTCTCTCTTTCACACACACGGATTCTCTGATATGCACACGAACATAACCTTTGAGGAACACACAGCTTTGTTTCTGCTGGTTACACACACACATACAGGCACACACTCACACTCACACACACACAAACAGAACCTGACAAACACACAAACTGACAAACACAGCTTTGCTTCTGCTGCTTCTACTGGTAACACATGTGTGTGTGTTACATCACAGCGTCCACTGAGCTTACTTCCTGTCATGGCTGAAATTATAGCCAAACAGAATCGGACTGTGGAGCCGGAGCAGAAGTGGGCCAGAACTGAAACGGGTCAGCGCCAAAGCTCGAGCTCAAGAGGAGAAAAGATTTCACACAAAAATCATAAAAGTGGTTTCAGGCTTCCAGAGAAATGGCCTCTCCTCTCCACGGATACTCTGTCAGCACGCTTGCTACAGTACATTAATCCTCAGCCATAAACCGGGCACAAACATACGTCTGACGGACACAAACATGTCTCTGCCGCATAATCTATGGCGGAAGTTTTATGGCAAACACTTTCCGTGTCAGGCCAATCTAATTTATGCCACTGTCATGCAGTGCTGCTGCTGGTATGACTGTTTTGTAAATAGTTGATGCAATGACAGCCTCTTAAGATGTAACACAGGCAATTATGCTGCCTGTGACACACGCTATATGTTGAGCAATGGAAATTACTGACAACGACAACAATATTATTCTTACTCTGTCATGCAACATCCTGTAGTTAATGTGCAACACCACAGCACGGTTGAGCGGGTGTTGTCTGGGAGTGTCAGGCGAGTCGTGCGCCTGCTTTTGTCGCTTAGTACATGGAATTGCCGTTGTGTATGAAATGCGCTATACAAATAAAACTGCCTTGCCTTGCCTTGCCTAGTATTCAGTGGTGTGGCTGACTGGCAATGCCAATACTGATACGGCAGCAGGATAAGCACAGCACGACTCCCACAGGGGGGATTTAAAGGTTAACAACCCACACCAGGGTCACAATAAGACCTTTATGAGACACTTACAAGGCCAGCAAAAGGGTGCGGGAGCACACACGACAAGCAAATAAAGATTTAGACAAGGGAAAACGAGGTCATAATTCATACTAGCTGATAAGGAAAAGGCAACCAAGATGGTGAGTCCATAACAATTACATGCTTTTTTAAAACACAGATTGCATCTTTGTTTGAATTGTGCATTTGCTCAGTGTATAGAGACAGTTACATACTGAGCCTTAAAGCAATGAAGGCCATTGTGGCTGTTAAGTACACGCACTTCCTTTCCTCAAAAGGCTTCCAGATTTTAAATGCAGGGTGCTCTCCAAAACAAAACTTTATTTAAGACTGCTGCTTGAATCCTGCTGACCTTCAAAAAATAACAAAAAAAAACAAAACCTCCATAAACACATATATCGATTTATCCATCCACCCTTTTCGCAAACCTGGCAAAGGCAGACGGCTAAAGTGTTTGTTTTCTGGCTTCAAACACATCATCTGTCAAATCTTAATGCATACATTAAGTGCTTTGCACTGATCTATTCAGGCACTCCATTACAGAAAATGGGAGAAGAAACAATCATAAGTGTTTTAGCATGCAGTGTATAAATACATTAACTAATGACAATGACTGCAGCAATGACAAAAACGACAAAAAGCTCCCAACATTTGAAGGGAAAAGAAGAGAGAAGGAGAGAAAAAAAGTGGTTTGGTAGCGAAGCATGTGACAAACGGCTCTCTTCTCTTTTCTTCTCTTCTGGCCCTTGAGGGATCTGACACTTAGAGAGAAGCAGTGGCGTGTGTGTCAGGCGTCAGTGCCAAAGTCGTCATGACAGAACTCTAAGTGCACAGTCACCAGCAGGATCAAGGCTGAATATGTGCCACTTCATTATGGAAGAGGAAAATGGCACGTGTGTGTGTGTGAGAGAGTGTGTGTGCGTGTGTGTGTGTGTGTGTGTGTGACAGAAAAAGGGGGAGGGGCACAGAAGGGGGGAGATAGAAAGAGAGAGTGTGTGAGATAGATGGAGAGAGAAATGGGAGAGGAAAATGGCACGTGTGTGTG
The DNA here is from genome assembly GCA_027475355.1 of Coilia nasus. Taxonomy (NCBI): domain Eukaryota; kingdom Metazoa; phylum Chordata; class Actinopteri; order Clupeiformes; family Engraulidae; genus Coilia; species Coilia nasus. Next base: position 28,175,307 of record CM050209.1, on the reverse strand, counting down.
TGTGTGTGTGTGTGTGTGTGTGTGTGTGTGTGTGTGTGTGTGAAGGGGGGGGGGCACAGAGAAGGAGAGACAGACAGAGGGAGTGTGTGATAGATGGAGAGACAGAGAAATGGGTGAAGAAAATGACACGCATGTGTGAGCGACAGCGAAAGGGTGGGGGGGGTGCAAAGAGGAAGAGATAGAGAGAAAGAGAGAGTGAGTGAGATAAATGGAGAGAAGGAGAGAGTGAGTGAGATAAATGGATGGAGAGAGAGCGAGAGAGATGAGAGAGAGGGTGAGTCACAAAGTGATGGCGAATGAGAGGGAGATTGAGAGAGAAATGGAGCGAGAGGATAGAAGGAGAATGAAAAAAAAGACAGGAGGAAAGATGGAGAGACACAGAGGGAAGAAAAAGAGAGAGAGTGGCAGAGAGGTGGGGAGGGGGAAAAGGCATAAGAAAGGCAGGGATGCAGGGACAGTTAAACAGAGAGAAGTAGGCCAATGAAAGAAAAATGGGGTAAAATGGACAGACAGACAAACAGCCAGCCAGACAGCTAGACAGACAGAGAAACAGACAGACAAATAGCCAGCCAGACAGCTAGACAGACAGAGAGACAGACAGACAAATAGACAGCCAGACAGATAGACAGACAGAGAGACAGACAGACAAATAGACAGCCAGACAGATAGACAGACAGAGAGACAAATAGACAGCCAGACAGATAGACAGAGAGAGAGACAGACAGACAAATAGACAGCCAGACAGATAGACAGACAGAGAGACAGACAGACAAATAGACAGCCAGACAGATAGACAGACAGAGAGACAGACAGACAAATAGACAGCCAGACAGATAGACAGACAGAGAGACAGACAGACAAATAGACAGCCAGACAGAGAAACAGACAGACAAATAGCCAGCCAGACAGCTAGACAGACAGAGAGACAGACAGACAAATAGACAGCCAGACAGATAGACAGACAGAGAGACAGACAGACAAATAGACAGCCAGACAGATAGACAGACAGAGAGACAAATAGACAGCCAGACAGATAGACAGAGAGAGAGACAGACAGACAAATAGACAGCCAGACAGATAGACAGACAGCCAGTCAGACAGACAGTCAGAAGGACAGATAACTGGACAGTTAGTTAGATGGAGAGAGAGAGCGACAGGAGGAGGGGCGGACAAAGACAAGGGCAATTGGCAGCTTGCATCCGTCTCTCAGCTTAGATGCTGCACCTCTGACTATCAATGCCCAGCCTTCCCATGTAAAAAAGAAAGAGAAAAGCCTCACAAGAATGTTCACTGCCTCATATATGACTTACTCATGATTATGGCCACTTTCACATATTTCTCAAACAACAAAAGTGTACATTTTATATTTTCAAACAACAAAACAATTTCTCAAACAACAAAAGTGTACATTTGTAGAAATGTACTAAGAATCTTCTATGTGGTTCACTGTCATTTATTTTCTTTGCAAGTTTCAGATAAAATGTATAAAATTTTGGTATAATTCATCTATGTCATTTGCATATGGGTTTTCTGCTGCTAACACACACACACACACACACACACAGACTTTCACCCACACCATCACATACACATACTCTCTCTTTCTTTCTTTGCAACACACACACTCACGCCGTCAGTCAAATGCTGCTTCTGCTTCTTGATCTCATGCTTCTGCTTTTACCCTGATCACACCCCTGATGAAGTACCCCTATGTGACGATATAGACTATCTATCCTAAGCTAGCTGCTGAAGCATCAGATGGGTCAGGAGGTAAAACATCACTAGCTCCTTCCCAGCTCCAACACCTGTCCTACAACACCCTCCCCCCTTCCAAGTGATCCCCAGATCTACTGTACATGCAAGTTTCTATCCACCCCTTCTCACAACAAGTAGCTCTTAGCCACAACCTCAATTCAATGTGCAGGTGGGCTTCTGATGATAAAGCTTTGGATGGGACCTAGAGGTAAAACATCACTCACTGCCAACACCAGCACCTCTGCCTCAGCCTCAGCACCAATGCACCCCCCCCCCCCCCCCCCCTTTTTTCCTGGATCTACAGGTAGGTGTTCTTCCAGCCCACCTGACAACAGACCATCCTTACCCACAACCCCATTTCAATTTCAATGTACAGGTCAGCCTACTGTCAGCAGCTAGCTGTTAGCCATTAGTACGGCAACTAGCCGTTAGCTGCACACCACCTTGTCCACAACCTCATTTTTAATTTAACAACTGCATTGTAATAACAGGAGATAATATTAATCTGCTAGGCAAAAACTCTAGGTAGGTAATATCATATTATCAAGGGGAATGGCACATTGCATTCATCGCTCAGCTTAGATGCTGTACCTGTGACTAACAATGTCCAGGCTTACAGCCCAGGAACATCTGCTGGTAACACACACACACATTTTCATCCACACCATCACACGCACATACTCTCTTTTTCACACCCACAAACGCACACATACACACAAACACACAAACACACACCCATTTTCACACACCCATTTTCAGCCACACCGTCACACACACACACACACACATACCCTCTCTTTCACAACACACACACACACTCACACCTTCAGACGAATGCACAGCCCTGCTTCTTGATCACATGATTCTGCTTCTGCTTCTACCCTTCTCACCCCCTAACGCCCCCAACCCCCAGAACCCCATCATCACACCTCCACACCAGCTAATCCACCTCAGTGACAGAAGCGAAAATTCTCCTGTCACTGGAGTGGGGCAGAAGGAGAGGGAGAGAGGGAGAGGAGAAAATAGAGAGAGAGAGAGAGAGAGAGAGAGAGAGGGAGAGAGGTGAACAGAGAGGCAGATGGAGAGAGGGAATGGGGAAGTAGTGACAAAGAGAGTAGGGAGAGGGAGTCGCAGGGGCACTAGAGAGAATTAGAGCGATACAGTGGGAGGGAGACAGAATAGAGAGAGAAACAGGCGAAAAAGAATAAAGCACAGCTCTCATACCATAGGATGACCCTTAGCTCCACACACATTACTGTTGAGGTGTTGCACGTTTCCTGTGATTGTTTACCCGTGTGCTAGCAGTGTCCCCCACCCAGTGACTGTTTACTCGTGTGGTTGCAGTCCCCCCACCCAGTGACTGTTTACTCGTGTGCTAGCAGTCTCCCCACCCAGTGATTGTTTACCCGTGTGCTAGCAGTCTCCCCACCCAGTGAATGTTTACCCGTGTGCTAGCAGTGTCCCCACCCAGTGATTGTTTACCCGTGTGCTAGCAGTGTCCCCACCCACTGGTTGTTTACCCGTGTGCTTGAAGTGTCCCTGTGATTGCACAGTGCACAGTGATTGTTTACCTGTGCGCTTGCAGTGTCCCAGCCCAGTGACTGTGTACCCATGTGCTTGTGAGTGCGTGTTCTTAGTTTAAATTGCACATAAATTGCTAGCAGTCTCCCCACCCAGTGACTGTGTACCCATGTGCTTGTGAGTGCGTGTTCTTAGTTTAAATTGCACATAAATTGCTAGCAGTCTCCTCACCCAGTGACTGTTTACCCTTGTGCTAGCAGTGTCCCTGCACAGTGGTTGTTTACTTGTGTGCTTACGCTTGAAGTGTCCCTGCACACTAATTGTTTACTTGTGTGCTAGCAGTGTCCCAGCCCAGTGACTGTGTACCCTTGTGCTTGTGAGTGTGTGTTCCTAGTTTAAATTGCAGATTTGGTGTCTGGTGAATTGCAATTTCAGTCCTCTGTGTAATACCTTGACAATAAAGTACACTTTGACTTTGACTTTGACTTGCAGGGTCCCAGCCCAGCGATTGTTTACTCGTTTGCTTGCAGGGTCCCAGCCCAGCGATTGTTTACCCTTGTGCTTGTGCTTGCAGTGTCCCAACTCTGTGATTGTTTACTCGTGTGCTTGCAGTGTCCCAACTCTGTGATTGTTTAGTCGTGTGCTTGCAGTGTCCCAACTCTGTGATTGTTTAGTCGTGTGCTTGCAGGGTCCCTGCACAGTGATCGTTTCCCTGTGTGCTTGCAGGGTCCCTGCACAGTGATCGTTTACTCATGTGGATGCAGTGTCCCCACCCAGTGATTGTTTCCCCGTGTGCTTGTGGTTGCTGTGTCCCCACCCAGTGATCGTTTCCCTGTGTGCTTGCTGTGTCCCCACCCAGTGATCGTTTCCCTGTGTGCTTGCTGTGTCCCTGCACAGATGACACCCCAGAAGTCACAGTGGGGAGCCCTGAGCATGATGAACTGTGGCACAAAGCAGACACACTGTGTGGTGTGATGTGGTGTGACATGGCATTGTGTCTGTGAGGTGCTATGCTGTGGTGTTGTGTGGTATGCTGCATGTTGTGTGTGGTATGATGGGTTTTGTGCAGTGTGATGTGGTGTGGCATGGCAGGGTGTCCGTGGTGTGCTATGCTGTGGTGTGGAGTGATATGCTGTGCTGTGGTGTGATGTGGTATGATGGGTTTTGTGTGGTGTGATGTAGTGTGAGATGACATGGTGTCTGTGATGTGGCGCAGTATGCTGGTGTGTGATGTGGTATGCTGCAGTGCGGTGTGGTAAGCTGCATGTTGTGTGGTATGTTGGGTTTTGTGTGGTGTACCGAGTGCAATGTGATGTGGTGACGTACGAGGGTGGTGTACTGCTTGATATTGTATTCTGTGGCATGGGTTGTGCAGTATAGTGTGTTGTGGTGTTGTGTAGTGCTCTGTGGTGTGGTGTACAGTAGTGATGTGTAATGTTACATGGTGTAGTGATACTGTATGTGCTGTGGTGTAGTGTGATGTTGTGTGGCATTGGGATGTGTGGTGATGTGTGATGTTGTGCAGTGTGGCATAGTGTGGTGTGGTGTGGTGATGTGTGATGTGGTGTGGTTTGTTACAGTGTACTGTGGTGTGGTGTGGAATTATTTGCTATGGTGCATTGTGAGTGTTGTGTTGTGGTATGGTGAGTCAGGCATGGTGAATGTGTGATGCACCACAGCGTGACACAGTGCTGTGTCGATAACATACCAAAGAGCAAAAGCCCTCCAGAGTCAGCAGTGAACTTCAGCCGGGCTGGGGGCTGAGGAGAGGCTGGCCCCTGGGTAGACCCATAACAGCCTCACCCCCACCACAACCCTCCAACCCCCACCCACCCCAAACCCCCAAAAGGCAGATGAAATATTGAGTGTGCTGCGTGCACGCTGCATAGTGAGGATAAGATAATGGGTACCAGTTAGCAGTTCACAGGCAGCTATGCTACGCCAGGCGCCCTGGGCTAGACGAGGCCCTATAAAAGCCCATTACGGCGGGGAGAGAAGCTAAAACGCGCCTGTCTGTCTGCACGCACGTAC
>CM050209.1:28102500-28165000 GCA_027475355.1 Coilia nasus | reverse complement strand
TTCACGTCATCCTTTCCCTTTCTCGCCTAGAGAAAATTGTCACATTTTCTCAGTCTTTGCAGGGCTGTCTGTTCTGTTCTATTCTCCTCTCCCTCACGTTGCCCATTCTTCCATATGCTTCCATGCGCTATAGGGGACAGGAGATATAGATGCCATGCTCAGCTCAATTCACTCCCTGTGGGCCACACCACATGGTGCTTCTGCTTCCAACAAGTGGAACGTGAAAAGTTTACTTTTTTCTCTTCCTGTCTTCTTTCTTTCTTTCTTTCTTTCTTTCTTTCTTTCTTTCTTTCTTTCTTTCTTTCTTTCTTTCTTCTAGCCTTTACCCAGAGCCCTACCCAATCAGCCAGTGTACAACATGGCCAACAGTTCAGTTTGTGTGCAAACCCACACAAAATTAAAATTGTAGCATGTAGCATAATGTTACACAACAGTGCTAACCCTAACAATGCTCTCAGGTGTGAAAGTGATGCTACAAGTGTCTGGGCAGTGAGTTTAATAGCAGTTAGCATTCTGTGCTAAGCTACAGGCATGCTGTTGGGGAAGGTGACAGCCTTTCATCCAACACTGTCTGCTGTGAGTTTAAAGTGAACAGCTTCCTACACAAACACACACACAGACACACAAACACACACACGCACACACACACAGACAAAGCATGGTTCATTAGCAACCATGTTTTCAATCTCTCTGTCTTTCTTTCTCTCTTTCACACACAGACACACACAGATGCACACACACATGGATAGAGCAAGTGAAAGAAAGTGAAACAGAGAGCAAACAAGAAGGAGAGTGAGAGAGAGAGAGAAAGAAAAAGCGAATAATGAGTGAGAAACAAAGAGAGAACAAGACGCTCTATTATTAACATAAGCCGCACTCAACTGTGCTGAACTCAGCTCAACTCTGAATTCAACACCACACACACACACACACACAAGTCTGAGGGAAAGTGAGTAGCAAAGGAAGAAGAGAGACTTTGAGAAACACAAAATTGACTGGGAAAGACTAAACTAAGAGAGCCTAACCTATGAAATATAAATATGACTACAGATCCCACGTTCTGATTTAGATCAAAGCACACCGCAGCTACTCAATCACTGCTGCGTCTGCAGACTCGCTGCTTTCTCAAAGGCATCCGGAATGAAGCACGGCTATTTGTCCGACTTGGAGAGCAGTTAGTAAAAGTGCTTTAACTCACACCAGCTACCGGCACAAAATAGCTTTCAGACTTTGCTACTGTTTCACCCCTGGTGTGCTTCAGGAAAGATGCTAATCAAAAGCTAAAACAGAGACACCATTGTCCCCAGCAGCTGCAAGCTATAGATGACATGTTACTTTATCTTCATCAATACACTTGACTTTAACTGTACATTATCAGTCTATAACAACATGGCCTGCTTTTACAGCTGACTTGACTTTAGATCAAACAAAGTTAATGTAGTCTGGTACACCCCTGCTTGGTAAAATACCTCCAAGTAGTGTTAAAATAAATTTGCCGAGTTCAGTTCAGTTCAGTCGTGATTGATGCCCTGGCTGCGTAACTACCTAGACCATGTAATAATAATAATAATAATAATAATAATAATAATAATAATAATAATAATAATAATAATAATAATAATAATAATAATAATAATAATAAACTTTACTTGTATAGCACAGTTCATACATGCAAGATGCAGCTGAAAGTGCTTTACAGTTTAGCAGGGTTGTAGACCACGTAATAACTTCTGCTCCCTGAATGCCATGTCGGCCACTTACTTAAATCACCAAATGAAAAGCTGACAGGCCATTTTGCTTAAGGAGCCACAGGTAGCATTAACTTTTATGGGGTTTTGTGAATTTGAATTTGTCTGTAGGTTTCTTTGGTGAAGGCAATGGGCTATTAAAAAAGACAACAGCACTGCTTGGAGATGTGTTAACACCAGAGTTTCACAGACACGGCAGCATGGGGGGAGTTCTCCGACTGAGGCCATTTGAGCTCTTAAAGACGTGACATGTCAAACTTGAATGCTTTGATATGTGTGGCAAAAGCAAACTTCTTGTGAAAAGAAAAAAATGCTTTAATTATGTTTCTTTCTTTCTTTCTTTCTTTCTTTCTTTCTTTCTTTCTTTCTTTCTTTCTTTCTTTCTTTCTTTCTTCTTTCTTCGCACACTGATGATGATTACAGACACCATGCTGAGCTGAATTCGCACCTCCTGCAGGTGAGATGGCATTTCTTCCTCAAACAGGTGAAAAGTGGTGTCATCTTCCCTGCCATTTCTCAGACCCCCCGCCCTCCTTAATGGCCACAGGTGCGAAAGTGGCCCTGAGCTAACGTCAGCAGGACCTCATCAGCGTTTTTACAGTAATAGCTGTTAGCCATCTGTGGAGTTAGCTAGGAGTTAGCAGGGTCTTTACAGTAATAGCAGTTAGCCGTCTGTGCTAAGCTAATGAAAATGGTTTGGTAAAACTGCAATGTGTCAGATCAAGGTCTTAAACCAGTGCACACTGGGAGCATGGTAAAGTTTATAAACTTAAGCTGGACTGAAATTACATACATGCACACACTCTCAAACATAGTCACAAATGAACACACAGGCACCAATGCAGACATACACACAGGCACACACGTGCGCGCACACACACACACACACACACACACACACACACACACACACACACACACACACACATAGCAACCCATGCAGGAATGCATGCACACAAACACACACACATACACACACACGCACACAAACACAAGTATATATTTGATTGTCCTCCCAGAGGCAGATAAACTGGAGCTGTAAATCGGTTAAGAAAATCCATAGAAATGTGAATAAAGCGATGAGCATGCATCACGCTGCCACCATCCATCAGCCGCAGCAGACACCCGTATCAATGGAGGAGGAGAAACGCTGCTGCTGCAGTCAGATCTGCTCATGCCACACAAAACACACACACATACTTGCAGACGCACACACACACACAAGCACACACACACACGCAGACACACAATCTTGCTCTCACACACTCACATGCACACACATGCACACACACACAGACGCACACACACACAGACACACATATACACAAGCACACACACACACGCAGACACACAATCTTGCTCTCACACACTCACATGCACACACACACAGACGCACACACACACAGACACACATATACACAAGCACACACACACACGCAGACACACAATCTTGCTATCACACACTCACATGCACACACATGCACACACACACAGACGCACACACACACAGACGCACACACACACACGCAGACACACAATCTTGCTTTCACACACACACAGACACACATATACTCACGTGCATGCACACACACACACTCAAACTCATACTCTTGCTCTCTCACACACACACACACACACACACACACACACGCACACAAAGAAACCATCCCCACCCCATCGTTTCAGAGCACATCTTTAGAAGCAGAGTGGAGCAGCAGAGCCATAACTGGGCAGCCTAGACCTGCACACAAGTACCTCTGCAATTAGAGCGCGCATGCCAGAGGCTCACGGCAGTGGAGCGGTTACAGAAGAGGGGTGGGGACGGACAGACAGGAAAATGGGGTAGTAAAGGAGAGAAAAAGAACTGAGAAGGAAGGGGGTGTGAGAGAGAGAGAGAGAGAGAGAGAGAGAGAGAGGCAGAGAGAGAGAGAGAGAGAGATGAAGCAGACAGAAAAAAGGAGAGAGGAGAGGAATGTGGATAAAAAAACAGCAGAAAGGAACACAACCTTGTGAAACATGAAACGGACTGAGAGCAGGACTGTTTAAAGGGCAAGTCTAAAGAAGTGACAAAATGTGAAAATCGCACGTCCAGATATGGATCACAGCACAGGGTCGCCACTCAGCCAGCGCTGGTTTCATAAGATGGCTGCATTCTCAAAGGCCCTTGGAACACAGCAACCCTTTGTCCGCATGAGAAAGGAGTTGGAAAGAGGCTGTTTTGTAAAAATAGCACAACAACTATGAGCGAAAGGGAAAAAAAACAAGAAACATAATATGTGGTTTGAACCCTGCTTACCGCAAAACATCTTTGCTAAGTACTGAGCAAAGAAATAGGTTTGGGGTCTAACAGGGCTATACCTCTTGTCTAGCAATGCACTACAACACAGACACTAATTAAATACCATCATTTACTTGTACTTTGTTTTTAAATGGTTACAAGCTACTAAAGTGATGTTATGACCCTCTGGAACGTGGTGCTGCTTTCTGATTGGTTGCTAGGCATGCAGTAAAATCGTATATCATGCACGCCTTGAAAGTAGTTCTGGCAAAAAAGTTTAAAACTTCAGCACCGTTCCATATCAATACCCAATAGAATGTACGTACCTACTGTAACCGTCTCTATCAAACTTCACAATTAATGGCAATGTGGAGTTCAATTTCCATTAACTTAAAAAAAAATAGTAAACCGAAAATAATAAATAAATCAACGTTTTGGAATAAGTATTGCATGTGTCGCGTTGCTCAATCCAAGCTAGCTAACACCTGATGAGCAGTAGCAATCACCTTCTTCTAAAGTTCTTAGGCTCCACCTCGTTGACTTAAAAAACTGTATAATGCACGCCTCGTCGAATGTTACCCCTTACTTATTCAGTCTTGTTCTGTCCACTGACAGCACTAAAGTTCTGTTGCTTTAAAGCCAGGCCCTGGTATGACAGCTAAAGTGATCATGCCAAGTGACTTTTCACCAATGCACCGTTAGATCACAGCTGAAAGGCTGAACGTCTTTCTCGTTTAGTGAGCAAGAGTGCAGTCTTAACTCACATTTTATGGTTTTATTCCTGTCTGTCGGCTCCTTTTGGCCAAAAAAAAAGGAAAGGAAAGGAAAAAAAAGCGCTGAGCTATCAGGACTGGGGAGGAGGAGGACAATTGCAGCGAGCATTCGGAGGTCTCTGAAAAGCCAGCGCCCCCCCGGCATGGCAGAGCATTGAGTCAGCTATGCCACACGGCATTGATTTCAATTCCGCCTCCTCATGCGAGGATCAGGTGCTGTGGTCCGCGGGAGTGTAAGAGAGAGAGAGAGAGAGAAAGAGAGAGAGATAGAGAGAGAGACAGAGAAGAGAGAGAGAGTGCAGAGAGAGCAAGCAGCTTGTCCTCCCTACCACCTACAGACAGCTACAGTAGCTCGCACACACCCACATGACAACACGGGGCACATGGGCGTAGAGAGAGTGCTGAGCTTGGCCAGGCAACATTTTTATTGGCCATTCATGAAGGGAGACACTGAGGAGTACATCAGCAGGAAGTGCATTAAGCAAAAGAAGGCAGCCACGCATGACCGTGCACCCCCACCCCCACCCCTACCCACCCCTTTACAAAAGTACTTTTTTAGCATCTTCCCACCTTATAAACAGACAGGCCGATGAAGTGGCCAGAGTAGAGGAGAGAAGAGTCGGCAGTCAGGCACTGGGCATTCACTGATTCAATTTACTGTCAGAGAAAGTACAAGTTGTCGTCCTGTCGGTAGATTTATCTTCCTTTTTTTCTTCCATTTATTTGCAAGCCAGTCTTAAAAGAGTCATACGTCAGGACAGTACTTGCCAGGACCAACGCAGTTATTAGATCGAAGAATAACAATGATGTGGGCAAATGCAAAAGGAGCTGAACACATCACTGAGACACTTACAAGGCAATAAACAATGCTACAAATGCATTTCTTTTAATTGAATGAATAGACTATAAGATTTTTATGAAAGTAGGACTCCATAAAACTATGCCCTCTGGTACGGAGTAAGATGCAGCCCTGCAGAGTTAGATGCAGCCCTAGTTATCACAGACAAGTGTATGTGTTTGTGTGTGTGGATATGTGGAAGAGTGTGTGTATTTGTGTGTAAATATGAAGGAGTGTTTGTGTGTGTGGGTATGTGAAAGTGCCAGCATGTGTAGGTGTTTTCATGTCTGAGTGTGTGTGTAAGTACACACACCAAAGTCATTTGCGATGCAAGGCAGGGCGAGTTGGTTGCAGCTGGAAAGGAGCAGAAGCCAATGTGTGTGTGTGTGTGGAAGAGTGTGTGTGTGTGTGTGTAGTTACGTGTGAGTATGAGCATGTGTAGGTGTTTTCGTGTCTGTGTTCCTGACAGGGCCGAAAAAACCCAAAGTCATTTGGCGATGCGAGGCGAGGCGAGGTAAAGCGAGGTGGTCGTACTGCAGCTGGGAGGGAGCAGCACCCAATGTGACGCCTCTCCTCGCGTGTGCCAAGTGAAAATAGGGACACCACAGCTCGCTGCATGTCACACACACATACACACACACACTCACACACTCACACAAACACACACACTCTCCCCGCGTGTGCCAAGCGAAAATGAGCATGAGATGTAGGTTAGGGGATACCGCGGCTCGCTCGGCGGGCAGTCGAGACGGAGCTTGGCACCGCCTGGCACGCGTCCAGCAGAGGTGGCGGGACACTCCGGCATCACCACGGCAACGGGCTGTGATTCATTACAGCTACCCCGGTGACGGATTGGGGGCTAGTTTTAGAATGATTGGGCACGGGGGGGAGGAGGAGGTGGCGGCACGCGGCATGCAGCCAGCACATGCTTCAAGCAAGGACAGAAAGTAGGGGAGGGAGAGCTTTCGAACAGCCCCCCTTCACCCGCCCCTCTAGTGGAAGGGGAGGCACAGTAACTGGAGCGTTTTGGGGGATCACTTTGAACAAGTAGAGGTGGGGCGCAGGAACCAAATGAGGGAGTGGCAGGGAGGTATAGAAGACAAACAGATACAAAGACAGAAAGAGACAGCGAACATGAGAGAGAAACACAAAGAGAAGAGAGAGAGAGAGTGAGTGTGAGAGTGAGTGAGTGAATGTGAGAGTGAGAGAGAGTGAGAGAGAGAGAGAGAGAGTTAGTAAGTGTGTGAGTGAGTGTGAGAGTGAGAGAGAGTGAGAGAGAGAGAGAGTTAGTAAGTGTGTGAGTGAGTGTGAGAGTGAGAGAGAGAGAGAGAGAGTTAGTGAGTGTGAGAGTGAGTGTGAGTGTGAGAGTGAGAGAGAGAGAGAGTTAGTGAGTATGAGAGTGAGTGTGAGAGTGAGAGAGAGAGTGTGAGAGTGAGAGAGAGAGAAAGAGAGAGAGAGAGACTGAGAGTGAGTAAGTGTGTGAGTGAATGTTAGAGTGAGAGAGAAAGAGAGAGAGAGAGAGAGTGAGAGAGAGAGTGAGTGAGCGTGGGAGTGAGAGAGAGAGTGAGAGAGAGCGAGAGAGAGAGAGAGAGACAAAGAGAGACTGTAGGAAAAGCCGGTAAAGATAGAGACAGGGAGAGAGAGAAAGAAAAAAAAATAGAGCGAGAGAGAGGGGAGAGAGAGAAAAGGAGAAAGAGAGCAAGAGAACGAGAGAGAGAGAGACTAAAAGTGAGGTGTTGTGCTTACCGTATTTGTCCTGCGAAAGTCAAAAGTGTGATCTAATTAAGTTTGCTGGGACACAGGCAGTGGCTTGGATCGACCGCAGATTTTTTCTGCTCCGACAAAAAATAGCCATAATTCCCTCCCCAGGTCACTTTCGGAGTGTACAAAACAGCCCCGCTCGCTCAAGGAGTGGAGCAGCATTTGATTTGTCTGTCAGCAAAGCTCTTATTACAGAATCCAGTGTGGAGACGCGCTGTGGAGACTTTCCACTCAAATTTTCCAGTCACACACACACACACGCATACACACACACACACACACACACACACACACACACACACACACACACACACACACACACACACACACACACACACACACACACACACACAGAGGCTTCCAGCGGTTCCACTTCCTGAGGACCCTGAAGGATATGTGGAAGTGCTTGTGTGCTACAGCAAAAACTGCTTAGCAATTTCTAGCGGTGCACCATCAAATCTGTTATCACATACTGTGTTACAGCGTGGTACTCCTCTGACAATAAGAAGGCCCTACAATGAATCACCAAAACTGCCCGGCGGATCATTGGTACCCAGCTCCCTGCACTAGAGGAGATCCACCAGGCACGGTTCGCGTTCGCGGCAGGGCAAAAACATACTGTGGGACCATATGCACCCAGGTCACAGGCTCTTTGCTTTGCTGTCATCTGACAGGCACTTCAGCACACTGTGCACCCACACTACAGGACTTAAGAACTGTTTCCCCATCACACTCCTGATCTGTCTGCGCCACCTCCCCCCCCCTCACTACCCCAGGACTACCTGCCCCCCTCACTACCCCAGGACTACCTGCTGCCCCCCCTCACTACCCCAGGACTACCTGCTGCCCCCCCTCACTACCCCAGGACTACCTGCCCCCCTCACTACCCCAGGACCTGCTGCCCCCCCTCACTACCCCAGGACTACCTGCCCCCCTCACTACCCCAGGACTACCTGCCCCCCCCCACTACCCCAGGACTACCTGCCCCCCCTCACTACCCCAGGACTACCTGCTGCCCCCCCTCACTACCCCAGGACTACCTGCCCCCCTCACTACCCCAGGACTACCTGCCCCCCTCACTACCCCACGACTACCTGCCCCCCCTCACTACCCAAGGACTACCTGCTGCCCCCCCTCACTACCCCAGGACTACCTGCCCCCCTCACTACCCCAGGACTACCTGCCCCCCTCACTACCCCAGGACCTGCTGCCCCCCCTCACTACCCCAGGACTACCTGCCCCCCCTCACTACCCCAGGACTACCTGCTGCCCCCCCTCACTACCCCAGGACTACCTGCTGCCCCCCCTCACTACCCCAGGACTACCTGCCCCCCCTCACTACCCCAGGACTACCTGCCCCCCTCACTACCCCAGGACTACCTGCTGCCCCCCCTCACTACCCCAGGACTACCTGCCCCCCCTCACTACCCCAGGACTACCTGCCCCCCTCACTACCCCAGGACCTGCTGCCCCCCCTCACTACCCCAGGACTACCTGCCCCCCCTCACTACCCCAGGACTACCTGCTGCCCCCCCTCACTACCCCAGGACTACCTGCCCCCCTCACTACCCCAGGACCTGCTGCCCCCCCTCACTACCCCAGGACTACCTGCCCCCCCTCACTACCCCAGGACCTGCTGCCCCCCCTCACTACCCCAGGACTACCTGCCCCCCTCACTACCCCAGGACTACCTGCCCCCCTCACTACCCCAGGACTACCTGCTGCCCCCCCTCACTACCCCAGGACTACCTGCTGCCCCCCCTCACTACCCCAGGACTACCTGCCCCCCTCACTACCCCAGGACCTGCTGCCCCCCCTCACTACCCCAGGACTTGCTGCACCCACTCACTCACTTACACCCTAGCACACACTCCACACCACAACCCCTGCACACAGCCTAGCACACACTCCACACCTCAACCCCTGCACACAGCCTAGCACACACTCCACACCTCAACCCCTACACACAGCCTAGCACACACTCCACACCTCAACCCCTGCACACAGCCTAGCACACACTCCACACCACTCACCGGCCTTGTGCAATGTTCACTTACCATCTCCACTGCTACACTGCATCTTAGCAATACTTGTCGTACTGTTGTACAATATAACTACAGTCGTGCATTACATTGCACTCTGTGCAATACGACTCTGTCGTGCAACATATTGGACTCTGTGCAATATGTCTCTGTAGTGCACTCTTTTCACAGATACACGTTTGTTGCTGTGTGTACTCAGCACCTTATTTATCTATTCATTGATGCTGTCATTTTTTCTTTAGGCTTGTATATATTTGTTTTGATATTCTTATTTGTATATTCTGCTGTACATTCAAAACCTACACTCTTTTCTAATGAACTATTCTCACCATTTATCTACTGCTTCTTCCTCTGTGCATCTGTCTGACAAATGTGTAACTCACTCTCTGTCTTTCTCACACACAAACATGCACATGGACACACACACACACACCCACACACACACACACACACACACACACACACACCTACACCCACACCCACACCCACACCCACACACACACACACACCCACAACCACACACACACCCACACACACACACACACACACAAAGCATTTAGAGACCAAGGTGAGCTCATTCAGGACATTAGCAGCATACTGTGAGAGCGGAATGAATATTATGCAACTTATTTAGACAATTACAGACAAGCGTGCGCGTTAATGGGATAATGCACTGGGAGGTCATGGCAAGGGCTGCTGCAGACTGTGCACATGAAGGCGAAGGGCTGGTGAGGAGCTACGTCAACATTTACAGGCTATGGATCCAGTGTGCCTGTGGAATGCTTCTGGAATGCTCTGGAATGCTCTGGAATGTTCTGGAATGCTTTGGAATGCTTTGGAATGCACTGGAATGCCTTATGTGGCTGTGAACATAAAGAACCAACCCTTACTTTCAGTTCAGTTCCATTTTGCTTTATTGCTAAGACAAAGCACCCACAAAAACAACTGAAAAGACAAAGCAATCATCTAGTAGTATGTAAATATCTACATTTACTGTACATTTAAAAACATTGCAGTGTGAACAGTAAACAGAAAATCTTTTGGTAGAAATGTGTATTCATGCATGTATTCATGTGTGTGTGTGTGTGTGTGTGTGTGTGTTGCTGAAAAGATGAGGCCCTGGCCTGCATGTGTCTGCTAAGGGCTGATGGCCTCAGGGCTGGATGTCTGGAATTGTTTTCTTTAGTAAGTCATGACACAAGATCTTACACACAGGACAGATCTTACACACATGACTTCTGATACCAATTAAGCTCACAAACAATCACTGTGTTGTGGAAAAAAAACGGATGAAGCTGCAACAAAAGGGATAAACACACGTATCCCAGTCGAGGATAATCGCTTCAGGGCTCGAGATGTCTGGAAGTCTTTTTTTTACGTGATATTGTACACAAGGTGTATTATTTCTTCTCACAGCAATTAAAAGACCACAGACAGCCACTGTGTTGCAGTGAAATGCCTGAATGCACGTACCCCAATCTAGGTTTATGGCTTCAGGGCTCCAGATGTCCGGAAGGCTTTTTCTTTATGTTTTCATGGCACGTAAAGTACAAATATAAAAACTATTACACTCACTACTGTGGACAGGGCAGATGATTTTCCTCATTTAACCCCAAACAACTCTTTTGCAGTGAAAGGGATGAATCAAATATCCAGGTTTGCAAACACATCTTGCTGGTGTCACTGCACACTGCTCAGTTTAAGCTTTCACGCTGTACTGACTATTGCTACAGCAACAGAAGAAAGGACATGAGAGAAAAGAGGAAAGAACAGCCTCAGGTCCGGTGGGCTCTGGACAGAGAAGCTCACATGTTACTGTAAGTGTGAGAGTAAATGATTAGGATTATCCCATAGAGAGCACTACACCCGACTATAGAAATTTGAGGGGTGTGTGGAGGATTCATAAATATGGTGTCAGCACCATAAAGCAAGGTTGTTCAAATCCACAAGTAAAGTTTATAAAAGTCTTTAGCACATATCTCTCAAAGCACTTATGAACAATGCCATGTAAACATCAACAGTTAATTAGCAGAAAATTCTGTGCCCATCACAAGTGCTGGATAACATTTGTCACTAAATTCCCAAAAAAGGGGAAGCCTGTACAGATAGATACGTTTTTGCCTCAAAATAATAAAGAGAAAAAATAAGAAAAAAGTTATAAGGAATTAAGAAAGCGTTATAAGGATTTGAAGTGTGCAGACCTCCCTTTTCTTGGTACGTAAACAGTAAGACCAGAATCATCTTGTGACACTACTCATTACTCATTACCAGTCATCGAGTGCTCGTCTGAATACTAACAGGAGTTGGATGAAGGGGTGGACTGTGTGTTTTGTAAAGACAACAATGGAAGAAAACAGGCAGGACTAGCAATGCTTTTCACAAGGTGAACAAAAGGACTCACCCTCTCAGGTGATGCTAATTTCTTATCTGCATAAAAAGAGGCCTAATCCTAACTGATCATTAGGTATCTTTATGTGTGTATTTTTATTTAACTATTTTTGATGTTGTAAGTAATTAGGTAAGTACATTTACTTTATAAGGCACATTTAAAACAGCTTACACTGACAAAGGTGATGTGCAGAGGGTGAATAAAATCATTTCTCGGTTAGTTCAATGCCTCCCACAGATAGTCACCTAGGCAACCATCAATAAAAGCAGTCATGGTGAATGCATGATTACCAACAATACTAAACACCACAATTACTTAATAGCTGTTTATACTTTAATATTAAATAAAAACTAATGCATTAAAAAAACTCTGTAAAGGCTGTACAAAGAGCTGGAGGAATGGGGTGCCATTTGAAAGTGTGGTACAAAAACAAATAAATAGATAACATAATAGATAAATAACTCAAAGTTTATTTAATGGCTCTATTTTCTGGCAAATGAATATTTAGATTGCCCTCTACCCTGCCTGTCCACATATATGAGCTGTGGCTGGTGAGATTATGCTAATAATATGCTAGCCCTGCACGAGTTAAGGCAGATGTGTCAGCAGTGCATAGCCTATGCTGCTGCTACTGTACAGTATGTGTCTTGCGCAAGCCTTCGCACACTGACAGGGCTTGATCCCTGCTATATGTTAATATCTTCTGCTGACACGAACCCTCCACAATTGATAGAGACAGGCTCTCACTCTCTGTCTCTCTGTCTCTGTCTCCCTCTCTCTTGCTCAATCTCTCTCTCCTCTCTCTCCCTCCCTACCTGTGTCCCTCTCTCACACACACACACACTACACACACACATACGCACATGCACACACACATACACACACACACACAGACAAAACCTGTCCGCATTTTATGCCCTTCAATCAGTGGTCTTCCTGCGCCGGTTGTTTTGTGTCATGATTTCGCTGTCCCTGCGGGCTCTTATTCTTCAGCTAAGGTCATTCCCATCATCTTAAGGCAATTGGTGACAACAGCCTTGTGGCATTGTGTGTGTGTGTGCATGTATGTGTGTGTGTGTGTGTGTGTGTGTGTGTGTGTGTGTGTGTGCATATGTATTTATGTGTGTATCTTTAAGTGTGTGTGCGTGTGTGTATATATGTTTATGTGTGGCATGCGTGCGTGTGTGTTTTAGTCCCTAACACTGCCACAGCAATACCCCATCCTACTGTCACACCTTCACGCCATCATGGACATAGCCACCCACCCCACTGTCCATTTTCACACTGTCACCCCCATACTGACACCCCAATGTCTGAACGTTTGTGTGTGCGTGCGTGTGTGTGTGCGCGCGTGCGAGCCTGTGCATGCCTGTGTGTGTGTGTGTGTGTGTGTGTGTCTGTGGGTGTGCATGTCTGTCTGTATCTGTGCCTGTGTGTGTGTGTGTGTGTGTGCATGTGTGTGCGTGCGTGTGTGTGTGTGTGTGCATGTGCATGTCTATATCTGTATCTGTGCCTGTGTGTGTGTGTGTGTGTGTGTGTGTGTGTGTGTGTGTGTGTGTGTGTGTGTGTGTGTGTGTGTGTGTGTGCACGCATCTGTATGCTGCTGACAGAGTCCTGATAGCTCGGCAGCATCATAACAAGTGTGTGTCACCGTCACCGGCGCTGATGAAAGCTGGCAGCCTGAAGGCACTTAGCTGGCTGTCATTACGGATGTGCCACTATCAGGCCTGCCAGCTCCCCAATGCCACCGCTACCTCCACCGCTTGCCAGCCCCTGTGCCCCTGTGCCCCTGTGCCCCTGTGCCCGCATAGCTGCCCTGTCACAATGTTATGGGGCATCGGAACGCTTAAAAATTCATGAGGGTTGGATAACGATAGACTTCCGTGCGCTTTCGGAAAAGGCAACCGGATCCAAATCCGAGAGGACTTCTCCCAGCAGCAGCATCTCGTGCATTTGGAAACCAGAGCTGTGCACGCCCTTGTCAGATCCCTGTTGAACTCAGGTAGGTAAATTGAGATTTTTTTTAATCTCCTGGTGCTTTTGTAGAGTTTGCTCAAAGGGCCCCCACGACCCCAACCCCCCCACCCCACCCCACCACACCAGATGTCAGATCAGATGTCTGGTGGGAGAGGAGAGTCACTAGTACTATCCAGCCTGAGCTGTCACATTTTGCCCCGCTATTAGAAGAGGCCGGGCCATCTCCACATTGCCTGGGGAGAGCCACAAATGTCTGTGGACAGAGAGGACATAATAAAGCGCTCGCATTTCAAGCAGTGGCAGCAGCAGTGGACTAAGACATCACACATCAGACGAGTGGCACTGCAAGCTAATATGACACCACCCGCATGGAGTATGATGTCAACAGTAATCTGCCTTTTAATATAATGAGAAGAGAACATGGTGGAAAAAAAATATTCACCAGCAACTTCTCACGGTAAGGGATGGCACTGTTGACAGCTATTTAATACTGAGGAGCAGCTGGAGGAAAGAATTACACACACACACACAGACACACACAAACACACACCATACACACACACGAAAATGGACACACACACATACACACACACACACACACACACACACACAAAAATGGACACACACACACACACACGCACCCGCACACATGCACCTGCGCACACGCGCACACACACACACACGCACGCACGCACACACATTCGCACTGTTTTGTTGTTGTTTTTAATGAGTGCTGTCAGAAGTGCTGGCTCTTTAGACCCATAAGGCCTATGAAGTCTCATCATCGCCCGGCCCTCTGTTCAGCCCTGTGCTGCGCGCCGCACATGAACGATTAGGAATGCGGACGCCGGGCTCCATGTCTTATTCGTCTCTCCGCACAATGGACTGGCTGGAATGCCTGCCTTCCACGCCAGCTTGTTAAAAATGCACTTCATTAAAAATAACCCGAGCAGGCGAAAAAAGGGCTGAGTGTGTTTTGTAAGGCACTGTAATGGTGTAATTTGTCTGCAAGGTGAGAACATAGTCGTGAACGACTAGGCCTTAATTCAAACCTTATGCTACAAATGCACCTACACACACACACACACAGAGACACACACACGCACAGAGAACCATCGCCGTGCACAGGACCACACACACAGAAAAAGAGATAGAATGAGAGAGCGAGAGAGAGAGAGAGAGAGAGAGGGAGCAAGGAAGAAGGAGAGAGACATGCACACACAAGCAGACACACACACACACACACACGCACACACACACACACAAGGGAGTAAAGCCTCTAATGAAAGCTCATTGGGCCGGGCTGCCTCAGCAGCAATACTTTTCCACTGCGGGGAGGCGGCCATTAGACAGACCCAGAATGGCGTCCACACTGAGAGAGATCATCTCCCGACAGCGAGGAATTAGCAGCTGCTCATTGGCTAGCCCGTGTAGGCTGGCTTACAGTAGGCTGGCCTGTGCCAAAGCTAAGCGAGGGGAGAGGGGCTTTGGGAGAGGTGGCAAGAGGGGGGATGGTAGACATGGCGACCCATGGCCATACTGAGATCCCACACACACACACACACACACACACACACACAACCATACACACACACAGACACATAGATATATACACACGCACACTCACACACACACACATACACACACACACACACACACACACACTCGCGCACACACACATACTCGCGCACACACACACATACACACATACACGCACTCACACACACAGACACAGACCAACAACATCTTACTAACTAAACCCTTTGCCAGGCCACCACAGGTCTGGCCCATTTACCTGCCTCTTAGCCACTTGGAGATAGTTAGTCAAGACAGTTTACTGTAATCCTAGAGGGCAAATACTTCTGCAGGCCAAGACAATACAACACCATAGACACTACAGCACCATAGACACTAGAGCACCATAGACACTACAGCACAATAGACACTAGAGCACCATAGACACTACAGCACAATAGACACTAGAGCACCATAGACACTAGAGCACCATAGACACTACAGCACCATAGACACTAGAGCACCATAGACACTACAGCACAATAGACACTTGAGCACAAAAGACAATGCACAAGAGAACATCATACGGCTTTAAAAAACTAAACAACACGAGACTTACATAGGGTTAGAAATAGAGAATTAAAAACAGCATGAAGTGCCAAAAGAAAATGCATGAAGTGCATTTATAGTGCAAATTGCTGCAAAGTGCATTTTAGTGTTAATGATTATTTATTAAGGACATTAATTGCTGCAGGGACAAATGAGTGTTTTTGTTTGTTTGTATGTTTGTTTGTTTTAAGCCTTGGTACCTGAGGGCAAGGTCTGGAATTCAGGATGGAGTGGACAAGTGTTATGACAGAGTACTGCAGAACCAGGTTCTCAAATAAAAAACAGACAGCGCAGTCAAACACTCTCCTATCACCTCGCTGCAGTGCTTAACAGCCCCACTCAGAGAGGCTTTGTTTTTTTTTACACTGAGGTTTTCAAACCAGCAAATCATAGAAACCCCGGCACAGACTGTACAGTATGTGCGATTTATAAAACCCTTTTTTTATCAGCAGAGGTAAAAGAAATGGAGTCACTATTACATAAACCCACAGACTCTACATGAATGGAATAGAAATGGAAGCACTGCTAAATTTCATACAATGCAAGTAGTTTCTGGATGTATTTTATCTCTCTCTTACACACACTCACACCTGGAGCTCATGTTATACATATTCATACGGGGGTCCACAGAATCACAACAGGTTTGTATGGTAAGCTAAAAATAGATTTGTCCCTACACTCCTCTGGAAAAAGGTTAAGAATTCGATGTAACAAAAACTGCTCAAACACACACAACAGACACATGTTCACACAATGTAAATAAATGAACAGCATTGTTACGTATTCTGGATTTTCAGCTATATTATGTGCAATGCAGTGTAATACAGCATTATGAATGACTATGAAGTCTACTTAATATCCTATGTAGTTGGTATCACACTGTAGGCGTCGTTCACTACAGGGTAATAACAGATTAGTAACTATGTAACGACTTCTGCACCGTGTGTCTGTGCTGCTTTTTGCTTTTTTTCATGGACTCAGATGTGAATCTACAAATCACAAGGCCAGGGGTTTGTGAAACACACACACACACACACACACACACACACACACACACACCATTTCCCTCCATGCATCCCCCTCTATATACCTCCTACTGTGTCTCTGTGCCTATCTGTCCTGTGTGTGTGTGTGTAATATGTATATCTCTTGTCCTTCTGTCCTGTGTGTAGGTGTGTGTGTGTGTGTGTGTGTGTGTGTGTGTGTGTGTGTGTGTGTGTGTGTGTGTATGTGTGTGTGTGTGTGTGTAATATGTATATCTCTTGTCCTTCTGTCCTGTGTGTGTGTGTGTGTGTGTGTGTGTGTGTGTGTATGTGTGTGTGTGTGTGTGTGTAATATGTATATCTCTTGTCCTTCTGTCCTGTGTGTGTGTGTGTGTGTGTGTGTGTGTGTGTGTGTGTGTGTGTGTGTGTGTGTGTGTGTGTGTGTGTGTGTGTGTGTGTGTGTGTGTAATATGTGTGTAATGTGTGTAATATGTATATCTCTTGTCCTTCTGTGTGCTCCTTCATCTTCTCCTCCTCCCTCTCATTCCTTTCCCATTTCCCATTCCTCATATCTCTCTCTCTCTCCCTCTCCATGTCATTCCTGTTCTCCCTATTTCAGTCTCCATCCCCTCACCTCCCTCTCTCTCTCTCTTTCTCCCTCTCTCTCTCTCCCTCTCTCTCTCTCTCTTCTCTCCTTGTCATTCCTGTTCTCCTATTTCTGTTTCCCTCAGTCTTCTTCACCCCCACCTCTCTCTCTCTCTCTCTCTCTCTCTCTCTCTCTCTCTCTCTCTCTCTCTCTCTCTCTCCTCTCTCTCTCTCTCTCTCTCTCTCTCTCTGTAAGTCAGTGGGATCTCATTCTGCAGACTCAGGCTTGCCATTCTAATCAGCGCTGGCAGTCTGACCTACACGCTTCATGCACACCCTCCACAATGGCAGTCAATCCACTTTGGCCCGTCCTCTCTCCAACTCTCCCTCTGTGCATCTGTGTCTCTCTCCCTCTGTACCTCTCCACCTCTCTCCAACTCTCCCTCTCTCTCCCTCTGTACCTCTCCACCTCTACCTCTCTCTCCCTCTCTCCCTCTACCTCTCTCTCCCTCTCTCCCTCTGTATCTTTCTCTCTGTACCTCTCCACCTCTCCCTCTCTCTCCCTCTCTCCCTCTGTATCTTTCTCTCTGTACCTCTCCACCTCTCTCCAACTCTCCCTCTCTCCCTCTGTATCTTTCTCTCTGTACCTCTCCACCTCTCTCCAACTCTCCCTCTCTCCCTCTGTATCTTTCTCTCTGTATCTCTACACCTCTCCCTCTCTCCCTCTGTATCTTTCTCTCTGTACCTCTCCACCTCTCTCCCCCTCTCTCCCTCTCTCCCTCTGTATCTTTCTCTCTGTATCTCTACACCTCTCCCTCTCTCCCTCTGTACCTCTCCACCTCTACCTCTCTCTCCCTCTCTCCCTCTGTATCTCTCTCTCTCTGTACCTCTCCACCTCTCTCCAACTCTCCCTGTCTCCCTCTGTACCTCTCCACCTCTCTCCAACTCTCCCTCTCTCCCTCTGTCTCTCTCTCTCTCCCTCTGTACCTCTCCACCTCTACCTCTCTCTCCCTCTCTCCCTCTGTCTCTTTCTCTCTGTACCTCCCCACCTCTCTCCCCCTCTACCTCTCTCCCTCTCTCTCTCTCTCTCCCTCTGTACCTCTCCACCTCTACCTCTCTCTCCCTCTCTCCCTCTGTCTCTCTCTCTGTACCTCTCCACCTCTACCTCTCTCTCCCTCTCTCCCTCTGTATCTTTCTCTCTGCACTTCTCCACCTCTCTCCCTCTCCCTCCCCCTCTGTACCTCTCCACCTCTACCTCTCTCTCCCTCTCTCCCTCTGTCTCTTTCTCTCTGTACCTCCCCACCTCTCTCCCCCTCTACCTCTCTCCCCCTCTACCTCTCTCCCTCTCTCTCTCTCTCTCCCTATCTACCTACCTCTCCACCTCTCTCCCCCTCTACCTCTCTCCCCCTCTACCTCTCTCCCTCTCTCTCTCTCTCTCCCTATCTACCTACCTCTCCACCTCTCTCCCCCTCTACCTCTCTCCCCCTCTACCTCTCTCCCTCTCTCTCTCTCTCTCCCTATCTACCTACCTCTCCACCTCTCTCCCCCTCTACCTCTCTCCCCCTCTACCTCTCTCCCTCTCTCTCTCTCTCTCCCTATCTACCTACCTCTCCACCTCTCTCCCCCTCTACCTCTCTCCCCCTCTACCTCTCTCTCTCTCTCTCTCTCTCTCCCTATCTACCCACCTCTCCACCTCTCTCCCCCTCTACCTCTCTCCCCCTCTACCCCTCTCTCTCTCTCTCTCTCTCTCCCTATCTACCTACCTCTCCACCTCTCTCCCCCTCTACCTCTCTTCCTCTGTACCTCCCTGCCCCTCTAGCCCTCTCCTTCTCCCTCTACCTCACTCAATCACTCACTTTCTATATGTCTACTTCTCTCTCCCTCCCCCTGGCTCCCTCTCCCTCTATACCTCTTTCCCTCTCTCCATTCTAACTCTTCCCCCCTCTCTCCCTCTCTCTCTATCTCTCTCCATTTTTCCCTCTTTTTCTCTCTTTCTCTCTCTCTCTCTCTATCTCTCCCTCCCTCCCTTCCTTGTTGCCTCTCTCACTCTCTCCCGATCCCTCGTTCAGTCTCTCGCTCTCTCCCTCTCTTCCTCTCTCCCTCTCTCTCCCTCTCTTCCTCTCTCTCCTGGTCCCTCTCTCCCACAGCTGCGTCTGCATCTCCTCTGGTGAGTGTTTGCTTCTGCTTTGCCCTCCTGCTAAGACACGTCTGTCAGCACTGCCCGCCAGATCATGAAGCTGTCAGATGAGATATCGATCGCCTGCAGGAGGGTGTATTTGTGTTCATTTGTGTGGTACATTTCGCTTATTTATTTATTTTTGCTATGCGTAGGACGGGACCTTGTCTTCCCCTAAAGTCAGACGCTGTTCTGAAATAATACAAGCCATACACACACATATATGCCAATCCTGATGACACGTCAGTTTCTTAGTGCAGAAGTGACATGGCACTGGCTCAGAACAGGAGGAGTGTTTTCATGGGTCGGTGCAAATGCTGTTTTTAATGTCAGTCATTTCCAAATTGCAAAAACATTTTGGAGAGGCGAACCAACCCCTAATAAGGGCTAAAATAGGCTGCCGTCTCTGCAAAGTCCATTCTGTATGCCCACTCAGACATGACCGTCACTTCAAAAACGTGTCAAAACGAGTGGGCCCATCGAGCAGGGAGATCAACACTTGGAGATCAATAGAGGAGGAGTACTGAGAGGCAGGCAAACACGAGCAGAAAGCGAGGGAGAGAGACCAAGAGTGAGAGAGAGAAAGAGAGGGAGAGCAAGAGAGAGAGAGAGAGAGTGAGTGTGTGAGAGTGTTAGAGCAAGAGAGTGAGAGAAAATGTGCAATAGAGAGAGAGAGATAAAGAGAGTAAGTCAAAGAGCGAGAGAGAGATAAAGAGAAAGAGTGAAAAAGAGAGATGGAGAGAGAGAAGGAGAGCGAAATAGAAAGAGAGAGAGGGAGCGTGTGATAGAGAGAGTGGAAAAGAGAGAAGGAGGGATAATAGAAGATGCAGCCAGAGAGGGATGGAACGGAGAGAGGGTGTGTATCGTTCTCATCATCACCCCGGGCGCCTGTGTCAATCACCCCCCCCACCCACATGCCAAAGAAGTGTGTGACTCCTCCACGCCTCCTCTGCAGCCCTGGCCCCTGCTCTATCACCTCGCCAGCAGACAGACTGAGCTGCCAGAGGCCCCAGAAGCACTCGATCCGTCTCGATCAGTCCACTCAAGACTTCTTCTCCCTCACTCTCTCACTCACATGTTTGGAATGGAAAGTACTGAAGGAAAATACCATCAGTACCCCCAGAAATCAGAAATCAGAAAACAGAGCTCTTACACGCTAACCTCACAACTGCCTGTCTACACATGCAGTTATACTCACATGGGCTCACAGAACTGCAAACTACAAACCTGCTGGCCTTTACAACTCCTAGACAGACAGTTTGACATGTGCGTTTGCGCTAACCAAAATGTTCAAAATGGGATAACTGCAACAGCTGCTCAACATCTACAAATGTAGCTAACATCAGAACCCAAAAACAACCACCTGTGTTCATGTATCACTTGAAAATCTCACCATGTTTTCCTTAACAACATGACATCTACATTTGCTTACACGTGTAGCGTAGTGGTAGAAGTGGGTAAGTGACATGCATACGTACGCATGTATATACATACATAGATCCATAGATCCATAGATCCATAGATACATACATACATGCATATATACATACATACATACATACATACATACATACATACACACATACACACATACACACATACACACATACACACATACACACATACACACATACACACATACACACATACACACATACAT
Source organism: Coilia nasus (assembly GCA_027475355.1). NCBI lineage: Eukaryota > Metazoa > Chordata > Actinopteri > Clupeiformes > Engraulidae > Coilia > Coilia nasus. The sequence goes on along the minus strand of CM050209.1, from coordinate 28,143,666 downwards.
ACATACATACATACATACATACATACATACATACATACATACATACATACATACATACATACATACATACATACATACAGTACATACATACAGACATACATACATATATACATACAGACATACACACATACATACATACATACATACATACATACATACATACATACATACATACATACAGACATACATACATATTGTTATGTCCAATTCCTGTTTTCCAAACAGACCTTTGTGGTTTTCTTTGACAAACTTTCCAATAAATAAATGTGTACCTTTTGAGAAGAACGGTGGATGGATGGATGGATGGATGGATGGATGGCAGGCAGAAATGCAGGCAAGCAAGCAGACAGCAGGCCGGGTTAGCAGGATGGGTTAACAGGATGAGTTAGCAGGATGGGTTAGCAGGCTGGGTTAGCAGGCCGGGTTAGCAGAATGGCAATATATCTCAAAGGCAAAGTGAGTACGTTTGTGAAGCTTGTAAAGTTTCTAAAGTTCCTAAAGTTTCTTAAGTTCTAAGTTTCTAAGTTTCTAAGTCTCTAAGTCTCTAAGTTTCTAAGTCTCTAAGTTTCTAAGTTTCTAAGTTTCTAAGTTTCTAAGTTTCTAAGTTTCTAAGTTTGTAAAAAGCTATATGACCACCAGGTCCTTCAAACAATTCTACCCTACTGCTACACAGCTCTGACTCTTAAGGTCAAAGGTGACCGGCGGCCATCTTGGCTCCGTTGTACAATGTCAAAATAAGAGTCAATGTCAAATCAGATCAAAGGTCAGATAAATATTATACAAATGCCTAGTGCTCTTGTAGCACAATACCATGATGCATCTTCAAATCAAAATATTATAAATGGCTCCTACATGGCCCGCCCCTTATAGCTACTAAGGTACGTGAGCTATAACAACTAAAATCTGTTCTCAAAGGAGCCATATTCCATATATACTGTGTGCAATAATCAGTGCATGCGTCTGTATGAGTGTGTGCACGTGCGCAAGCCCATTTTGAGTCAACAAGCTTTAAGTTGGCTGGCCTTCTACCAACAGGCAAATCTTGCTGATGGGTCTTTCCAGCTGACTTGTTTTGGTCTGAAGTCGCACGCTGCGGACCATGCCTTGCGAGTCAGGAAGGGCCTTTATGACTCTTGCCAACATCCATGACCCTCGTGGTGCAGTAGAGTCTGCTACAAGTACTATATCTCCTTCCTGGAAATTGCGCTTGACGTGAGTCCACTTATGCCTCATCTGTAAGAGGGGTAAATATTCTTGGGTCCACCGGTTCCAGAATAGATCAGCAATGTACTGCACTTGCTTCCAGCGGCGTCTTGTATACGAGTCTTCCTTTGTGAATAATCCTGGAGGCAGTACAGGCTGAACTTTCAAATTCAAAAGATGGTTAGGCGTTAGTGGATTCAAGTCGTTTGGATCGTCTGACATAGTTGTGAGTGGACGACTATTGAGAATGGCCTCAATCTCGCACATCACTGTCTGGAGGCCTTCGTCGTCCAGGTGTTGTTGACCAGTCACCGTCTGTAGTATCCTCTTGACCATGCGAATGAGTCTCTCCCATATTCCTCCATGATGAGCACCGTGGGGAGGATTAAAGGTCCATTTTACTCCCTTTTGGAGCAGGCTTTGCTGTATTTGTTGCAAGTTCCAGGATTTCAATGCTTCTTTCAACTCCTTCTCTGCTGCTACGAGGTTTGTTCCATTGTCAGATCGCAACTCTGACACCTGCCCCCTTCTGGCAATGAAGCGTCTGAACGCATGAATACAAGAATCAGTGTCAAGTGACTGTGCAACTTCCAGATGTATGGCTCGGCTGGTGAGGCATGTGAAAATCACGCCATAGCGCTTCACGATGCTACGGCCTCGTCTTATTTCTAGTGGTCCAAAGTAATCAACCCCTACATGGGTGAAGGGTGGTAGATCGGGGATAAGTCTATCTACAGGAAGATCTGCCATTTTCTGCTGACCAGTGTTGGAATGAGCCTTTCTACATGTTGTGCAATCATTGATCACCTTCCTGGCAAGGGCGTTGGCACAGGGAATCCAGTATCTCTGCCTGAGCTTGGAGAGAGTGAAATTCCTTCCACTGTGTCCTACCTCTTCATGAGCATGATGAACTATCAGTTTGGAGACATGATGATCCTTGGGCAGGATAGCAGGATGCTTTTGTTCAGTGGGCATGGCTCCTTTTCTAAGGCGACCACCAACTCTCAAGGTGCCTGAGTCAATGAAAGGGTCTAGCCTGTAGATGGGGCTGTTCTGGCTTACACACTGCATGCCTTTCTGCAGACTGGATACCTCGTGGGCGAACCCTTGTCTCTGGCAATACCGTACAATAGCCATCTCTGCGTCCTCCATGTCATTGACTGATATCACATAAGGGTCAGTTTTCTGCTGCTTGCTCTGCCTTGTGACCATTCCATGCCTGCTTTGTTTAGGTGCTATTTGGCGTTTCTGGGCAAGTTGCAGAAGGACAGACTTCAACCTGAGGAACCATGCAACAGCCCTTTTCAATTTGGTCCATGTGGAGAAATAGTTCATCAGGTAAGTAGTAGCATCGCAGCCATCCTTTACAGCTACGTTCACTGTGACAACCCTTTTTAGTTCAAGATCATCTGTGGAGAGGACAAGTTCAGTTGGAGTCTCAGGCCAGCAATCTGGTGGTTTCTTCAAGAAATCTGGGCCACTGATCCAGCACTGTTTCTTTAAGAAGGCATTCATGTGCAGGCCCCGAGAAGCACAATCAGCAGGGTTGAATTTGGTGCCTATGTACCTCCACTGGCACACCTCTGATGTGCTTCTGATGACATTAAGGCGATTGGCAACAAAGGTTTGAAATCTTCTGCTTTCATTCCGTATGTATCTCAGAACAGTCATGCTATCCGTCCAGAACACAGACCTTTCCAATTTCATATGCATCTCCTCAGACAGCATCCTGTCTATACGCACTGCTACGACAGCAGCAGTGAGTTCCATCCTTGGTGTGGTCATTTGCTTCAAAGGAGCAACTCTTGCCTTTCCCATAAGAAAGGTGACATGCACTCTGTTGCTGCTGCTTGTCAACCTCAGGTAGGTAACAGTTCCATACCCTATGTCACTTGCATCACAGAAGTGATGCATCTGAGCTGTGACGATGTTTCCAAAGTTGCAGGGGACAAAACAGCGACTGACCTTGAACTCCCTTACCTTTGGGAGGTCTTGCCACCATTGGTTCCAAGAGCGGACATGCATCTCTGGCAACTCCTCATCCCATCCAATATTCTGCTTGCATAACTCCTGTAGAATGCATTTTGCAGGAAAAGTGATGGGTGCAAGGAATCCCAGTGGATCATATATGGAGCAGACCGTTGACAGAATTCCACGTCTGCTGGTTGGCCGTTCCTTTATGGATACATGGAAGGTGAAGGTATCTTGTTGAACACACCATTGCACTCCCAGTGCTCTTTCAATTGTCAGATCCTCAATGTCAAGGTCAAGATTCCTGACATCCTTAGCCCTTTCGGCTCCAGATATAGATGCTAATACAGCCTTGCTGTTGCTAATCCATTTGGTCAAAGTGAATCCTCTAGTGGCACACAGAGACTTCAGCTCCCTGCAAAGCTCGATGGCATGATTCTCTGAATCAACAGCCTTGAGCAAGTCATCAACATAAAAGTTGTTCTGTACAGTGCTTGTTGCTTCAGCTGAGAAGCACCTTACGTTATCTTCAGCAGTCTTCCGCAACGCATAGCTTGCTGAGCTGGCTGAGGATGTTGCACCAAAGAGATGCACGATCATTCTGTGCTCTTTCAGAGGCTGAGTGATGTCCCCATCTGGCCACCAGAGGAAACGTAGGAAGTTGACATGCTGAGGTGAAACCTTTACTTGGTGGTACATCTTCTCTATGTCTGCCATGAGGGCAATTTGTCCAAGACGAAAGCGCGTCAAGACGCCAATCAAGGTGTTTGTGAGGTTTGGACCTTGGAGAAGCTCGGCATTGAGTGAGGTACCCTGGTAGCTTGCAGAGCAGTCAAATACTACACGCATGTTTCCCTTCTTTGGATGGAAAACAGCATGATGAGGTATATACCAAACTGTTCCATCTTGCTTAGTCAACTGGTTCTGTGGTACAGGCTCTGCATGGCCGCTGTTTAAGACAGCTTCCATGAAGGTCTTGTACTCCTTGTGAAAATCACTATTTTTCTGGAATTTTCTTTTCAAAGACAACATTCTTTGTTCTGCTAGGTGACGGTTGTTTGGCATAATGAGGTTGTTCTTCCTGAAGGGTAATGGCAACTCGTAGTGTCCATCAACCACCTTGGCAGAACCATCCATGATCTGCATGAATTTGCAGTCTTCCACTGACATTTGTTTCCTTTCGTCAGAATTATTCTCTGGGAAGTCATGGCGATACTGCTGAATCAAGAGCTCACCGAGTGTTTCAACTGAAATGCGATGTGCATGAATATGCCTTTGCCCTCGCTTGTCAGTGTATTCATTTTCACCATGGAGTCCATTCACCACCCAGCCAAGCAGTGTCTTCATCGCAAAGGGTCCACTGTCCTTGCTATTGATAATTCTCCACGGTTCCATCAACTTTGGTGCATTTATACCGATAAGGAGATCAATGTTTGCATCAATTTTTGGTATACAAACGTCATGGAGGTAAGGCCATTTTCTTACTTCCTCCTGCTTGGGGATATGCTCCTTGGTGACAGGGATTTCCTCTTGAGTGTATGTTGCTGGTAGGTCTATGAATGTCTCTGTGTCCAGTGCAGCAACTTCCAGACCCCTGACTACTAGGCTGTTCACAGTTTTCTTTTGCCCCATCGTATGCAGAAGAATTTGTTGGGTTTTGCCCACTGCACCCAACCTTTGTCGAAGACGTTCTGTGCAAAATGTTGCAGAGCTCCCTGAGTCAAGGAATGCGTATGTCTGCACCGTATGGTTTGAGTTTTTCAATTTCACTTGAACTGGAATGATTGAAAGAGTGCACTGACCATCAATACTTGCATGAGAAGCATTTTCCTTAAGTGAAACCAGCCCACTGTTCACAGTCTTTCCATCGGCCTTTGTCATGTGTAAGATGGTGGGGTGAGGTTTAGAGCACACTGAGCATGCTTCCCTCTTGGTGCAATTTCGGCTCATATGCCCTTTAGCCAGACATCCAAAACAAATGCCTTTGGTCTTGAGAAGTTCAACTCTTGCACTGTGGGATCTCTTTTCCAGTTCTGGACATGACGCGGTCTCATGTTGACCATCACAAACAGTACAGGGTTTCACTGGGCTGGAGCGTTGCATGGCATTCCCTGCAGTAGACTGCCCTGCAATGTAGTCATCTACCACTGCTACAGTTGTGGCGAAGCTGGCCCCTTTACTCTTGATTTTGGTCCCAGAGATGGGCCTACTGCTGCTGCTGGTTCTCCTAGATGTCCTGGGTACTGATGCTGCTTGTAGGTTCCCAAAGACAGGGTCTTGTAGAATCCTGGCCTGCCTTTCCAGGAATCGAACAAGATCTCCAAACGTGGCCTTTGTGCCATTCCTTTCCTTAATATCAAAGGCATGTGTCCTCCATTTTTCACGGAGCTTATACGGGACCTTGGCAACAAGAAGTCTCAGGTTTGAAGGGAGATTTAGTTCATCCATGTACCTGAGTGTGTGCATCAGATTGAAGCAGCTGCGAAGAAAGAGAGCATATTTCTGCAGGGCTTCACCATTGTCTGTTGGGATGTTCATCCAGGTCAAGGCCTTGTCTATATAGGCAGATGTTAGTTTAAACTCATCCCCAAAGTGGACTTTCAGCAGCCTCTTTGCTTCCAAATAACCACTGTATGGATCCATATGAAGGCAACTCCTAACCAACTCCTGTGGCTGGCCAGATGTAAACTGCTCAAGGTAATAAAGCCTGTCTTTACTATTAGTAGTATTGCCTTCAATGCGGTGTTCAAAGGCTTGCATGAACGGTCTGAAGTTCAGAGGCTCACCATCAAATACTGTGATATCCCTTGTTGGGAGTGAAGTCATCTTCTGCTGCTGTACAATGAGTGCAGCTATGTCTGCTGTGTTGTTGTTGTTGACTGGCAATGAAGGTATGGGTGCATGTGAAACTCCTGTTGCAGCTGGAGTGTCCTGTGGTGTAGGTGTTGCTTGCCTAGCAGGCCTCCGTTGAGTTATGTCTGTCACTACGATTCGTTGCAGAGGTGTTTTAGGAACAGCAGAAATCCTGGCATATTCTACAGGAGACAATCCTGGCTGACGTTCTTCCTTGGCATCCGGGTACATACCCTCCAGATAGTCATTCATGCCATCTCCTGGTGTGTCCAAAAGTTCAGCTGAGGTAGGTTTGGAACTATGTTCAGCTTCAGCTCTCTGCAAAACTTGTATTTTTGCATTTGCCGCTGCCAACTCAGCTTCTACACCCGTTAGTTCAATGCACTTTTCAATCACCATTTTCTGTTGTAACAAGGCATGTTTTTTCTCAAGTACGATATGTTTTTGCTCAAGGGCTGCCTTTTCAGCTTCAGCCTTTACTCGGGCAGAAGAGATTGACGATACTCTTGAGACATTACTGTCAGCACGTGCATGTCCTTTTCTGGATGACATATTGGAGACACTGTCCATGGGAGTGATTACAGGCAGAGAATCACCTTGTGCAGTCTTCCATACGTCCACATCCTTCAAGAATGTTTCAAATCCATCCCTTTTCGGTTTGTACCAGTCATCATCACTTCCCTTTTCCTCCTCTGCAAGCAGATCTTGAACAGACTCATGACTCCTTTCAAACTCATCGAGTGCAGCATGTAATTGATCAAGACCTTTGTTCACGTTTTCAACATTTCCACTTCCCATTATTTCCTGTATTTCATTCATTCTGCGTGTACACACGCCAAGTTTGGCTCTGCGTGATGAGCAAAGTGTTTTCAGCTGTTCAGCAGCCATTTTAAACAAAACAAAAGACAAAATAAATGTTTGTCTTCAAACTCCACTAATTTAAACAAATGTATCTTTTCTTCTTCAAAAATGAAGGTGTTTCCTCAATAATGAAATTGTGTTGTGCACTCCAATAGTGATCCACTCCACAACAATGTTGGTTACTCCAATAGCAATCCAAACTTCAATATAAGTCCAGGTTCAATAGGGCGCTCAAAGCAAAAAGAAATCCACTTCAATGATTCTGCTTAATAAATAAACTCCAATGGTTTGAATACAACACCAATGTCCAGGTTTCAGTTCAACAAGGCACTCCAATAGTGATCCTCTTCAAACATCAAATTCAAAAAGTCTTCAATCAAAGTCTTCAATCTCAAATTCAACTCAAAAAGCCACTCCAATAGTGATCTTCACATGTACACTCAAAACTCTTCAATCTCAAATTCAACTCAAAAGGCTTCAATTGTTAGCAATTAGCAACAGTCCATGTGGTTTCCAAACAATGTCAATGACAGTCAAAGCTTTTTACCTTTTGTTATGTCCAATTCCTGTTTTCCAAACAGACCTTTGTGGTTTTCTTTGACAAACTTTCCAATAAATAAATGTGTACCTTTTGAGAAGAACGGTGGATGGATGGATGGATGGATGGATGGATGGCAGGCAGAAATGCAGGCAAGCAAGCAGACAGCAGGCCGGGTTAGCAGGATGGGTTAACAGGATGAGTTAGCAGGATGGGTTAGCAGGCTGGGTTAGCAGGCCGGGTTAGCAGAATGGCAATATATCTCAAAGGCAAAGTGAGTACGTTTGTGAAGCTTGTAAAGTTTCTAAAGTTCCTAAAGTTTCTTAAGTTCTAAGTTTCTAAGTTTCTAAGTCTCTAAGTCTCTAAGTTTCTAAGTTTCTAAGTTTCTAAGTTTCTAAGTTTCTAAGTTTCTAAGTTTCTAAGTTTGTAAAAAGCTATATGACCACCAGGTCCTTCAAACAATTCTACCCTACTGCTACACAGCTCTGACTCTTAAGGTCAAAGGTGACCGGCGGCCATCTTGGCTCCGTTGTACAATGTCAAAATAAGAGTCAATGTCAAATCAGATCAAAGGTCAGATAAATATTATACAAATGCCTAGTGCTCTTGTAGCACAATACCATGATGCATCTTCAAATCAAAATATTATAAATGGCTCCTACACATATATACATACATACACACATATATACATACATACATACATACATACACACATACATACATACATACATACATACATACATACATACATACATACACAGACAGATACATACATACACACACACACACACACACAAACATACGTGCAGTAGAAAAATAATGTAGGTAAGCATATCCCTAAAATTAGCGATCATAAAAGGCGAGGTAATAGGGTTTTCTGATTTGAAAAAGTGCATAACATGGCGTTTACATGTGTTAACGCTCCACTATACTCCTCCTTAAACTGTGTTGACAACAGCACAAAAACTACACGTGACAACACTGACAAGCCAACAGAATCTACCCATGTGCTAGCAACCAAGCCCACACATTCTCCACATGCGATTGGCAATACTCACCCTCAAGACATCTTCAAATAAACTGCCCACATAATCTTTTCTACGGCTGTCAAGGTTCACATAAATCTCAATCATTCGCTTGAAGGTTTTGGGTTCAAAAAGAAGGCAAACCATAAAAGCTTACCTAAACCAAAATTGACCATTTTGTTAAAACAAAAAGGTATTATGAGGTGTAATGTTTTCTGCTTTTAAAGACGATTTCTCTAGATAAATGTGTAAATAATGACACTGAGTATATATTGTAGCACATAAAAACAAAACCTTCCCTTTTACTCACAGCAAGCCTGTCTACATTCTAACAATGTGCCAAAAATATATCCAAAGTGTTGCCCCATTGTTCTGCTGTTGATAAAGTGTCTGCTTCTGAATGCACAAGAGCGAAAGCCACTGGAGGATTCCCAGCTCCCTGCATCGTAAAATAAACTCTACAAAAAATATTCCACAACTCCTGTCTGTGCATGCTGCCTCAGTGTGTGTTGTGCTTTATAGCTTTATTTAGTCTTCAACGTGAATTTTGGGAGAGTAAAAAGGACAATCCTGAGGTAAGCATGTAATTACATTCTGGGCCACACACTGTCACACCCACACATGTTTACATTAGCAACCCTACAGAGTACACGTACACGCTTGCATCCAAATATCTCAACAATTTGTATTTGTATTTGCTTATGCTAACATGCAAGAGTAATATGCACAGACTTAGATAGAGGGATAGAGAGAGAGAGGTTTAAAGCTCCTTTATTAAATCATTGTCAGATACCACAATACCACAACAACTACACCGCTCGCATTCCTGTGTGAATTTTGATAAAAAGTAGCCCCACCCTCATTACACATTTAAAACAGCCATGCCATCAGCAGTGACATGGCAGGGTTGACAGACAGAGAGACAGACACGCAGAGACAGAGAGACAGGCTGATAAAGTGAGAGATGAAAAAGAATGGTGGTTAAAGTAGAACTGGACAGAGAGAGACAAGAGAAGAAAGAATGAGTTGCAAGTAAAAGATGGAGAAAAAATATTAAATTATGAACAGAGACAGAGAGAGAGAGAGAGAGAGAGACAGAGAGAGACAGAGAGAGAGGGGAGGGGAGATCCAAAAGGAAGAGTGAGTTTGACCGATGGACAGGGCTGTGACAGATCGGAAGACCGAGAGGAAGAGAGATGGCAGAGTTGTTAAATATGGATGGAAAACATATTCTGTGACACTGACTGAGAATACTTTAAATTCGGCCCATCCATTCACACACTCCCTACATTGCTACTGGGCAATGTAAGCCACTGTGCTCCACTCCCTTTTATCTGCCCGGCTAAATTAGTCAATCAATAAAGCACCTATCCAAAGCACAATCAGGCTAGCCCTCGCCCATCAAAACGTGAAGTTGCAATTTGGTTTTAAATGAAATGTCAGCACAGCAGAGCTGCAAAATAAGAATTCTTCATCGTAAGTCAGTCAAAGTTCTCTCTCGTTCTTTTACACACACACACACACACACGCACACACACACACGCACACACACACACACACACACACACACACACACACCAGAGGACGCATGTTTGGCTACTGATCGCCTGGTTTGCTGTCCAAGGTGACCCCAGTTTTACATCTTGTTATCAGTCATGCCTACTAACACTGTGATCAAACCAAAGTGCCACAATGCCACTTTTATAAGCAACTGAGCCATAACACGATTTGCTTTGGGCAAACCCCCTGTTTTCCCACATGTAAATGGGCGTCATTACTGAAAACAATGCCACTTTAATTCATGTGCGGATCCATAAATGGTTTGTCTCCACTCCTGCTACTCAGGATTAGAGGGGCAAGCAGCCAAAAAAGCCGTAATGTATTTAAAGGGCCACATTAACAGGATAAACAGCTGCCTTATCTCTAAAGTACATTGACTTTTTCAAACCGTTCTCTCTCTCTCTCTCTCTCTCTCTCTCTCTCTCTCTCTCTCTCTCTCTCTGTCTCTCTCTCTCTCTCTCTCTCTCTCTCTCTCTCTCTCACTCTCTCTCTCTCTCTTACTCTCTCCAACTCTCTCTCACCCTCTCTCTTTTTCTCTCTCTCATACTCTCTGTCTACAAATCTCTCCCCCTCCCTCTCTCCCTCTCTCTCTCTCTCTCTCTCTCTCTCTCTCTCTCCCCTCTCTCTCTCTCTCTCTCTCTCTCTCTTTCTCCCTCTCTGTCTCCCTCTCTCTACTCTCCCTCTCTCTACTCTCCACCCCTCCCTCTCTTTCTCTGTCCCTACTCTCTACCCTCTCTCTCCCTTTATCCCTCTTTCACTAATTCTCTCTTTCCTTTACTCCCTCTCCCTCTCCCCCTCAACACCCAAATCTCATTAATGAGCCCATTCTCAAACTGATTACATATTTGAAATCCTCAGACATGACCCAATGGGGTGCCACAATGCCAACCCACACATATCAAGATGTACTAATCCGTCATTGGAGGCTCTTCAAATTAGACCCGGTCAGAAGCCCTTGTGGCCCAATCACAAACAAAGGTGGAGGGACATTTTTATTAAAACAAAACACCCTACGGCAGTGAATCAGTATTCAAAGCAAGCAGCAGGGAGAGACCTGAACCAGCCCCAACCCCACAATGACTGCAGGAATGCTTCTAGGCCTAGCCACAAGCCACATAATGGGATATAAAATTTTAAAGTGCACGTTTTAATTTTTTACTCTTTTAATCAGTCCGTAAATGTTTTAATTTCACACGTTTGGGCAAATTTAATTCATGAGGTTTGTCAAGACTTAGCGAAATGCATGGCTGTTAAAAAGTGTTTAATTTAAAACCCCTTAACTGATGCAGCATTCAGCTAGGAAGTAATGTGGCATAGCCCGCCGCTAGGCTCGACTTGGCTTGGATAGCGCCGTAATGCAGTGCCACACAATCAGTACCTTATTTTTCATCCGAGAGTTCATCAGCTTATGAGCCAGGCTTGGACCACCACACAGAGGAAGCTTACAGTACATCTGCTTTGTAGCAGGGATAAATTCATTCAAGCGAATTTGGATACGTAATGTTCTGTTGTCGTGTAATGAGTTTAGACACCACAACAGGTAATTAGGTAATAGGCTCTGTTGTATTACAGCTCCGCAATAAGCAGTAACATTAGCATAGTGTTAGCGGTGCGCTATTGTTATGCTATGCTAATGCTGTGAGGGATATCAGCTCTAAGAGCTGAGTATTAAGGGACTATAATGTAGCAGTGTTGCACTGTGGAATAACACAACATGTGCAAAAGCTAGACAGCATGGACAACATGTGGGGGTTAGACAGGTGTGTGTGTGTGTGTGTGTGTGTGTGTGTGTGTGTGTGTGTGAAGGGTGAAGATGTGATATTGTGCTTTTAATGTATTATCCGTTTACTTGGCTCTTTTTTTCTGTTCTTCTTTGCGTGAAGCACATTGAAATGTTGTGTAAAAAAGGGCTATACAAATGAAGTTGCCTTTCCTCACCTTGCCTAGACAGTAAGACAGTATTATGGGACAAGGACAGTGACATTGGGACATAAGGCAGCGGTGGCCTAATAGTTAAAGTGCTAGTCAGGAGGGAATGAATAACCATCCAACACTCTCCTGCCTCCACATCCACACCTGAGGTGACCTTGAGCAAGGCAGCAAGCGCAACATTGGGAAACTGTCCGTGTACCTACTGTAAGTAACAGTGAGTCGCTCTGGATACCAGTGTCAGCTGAACAGTATGTAATGTACTAGTATGTGGGTGACAGTGTGAGAAATGGACAGTGGGGTGGGTGGCTATGTCCATGATGGCGTGAAGGTGCGACAGTAGGAAGGGGTGTTGCTGTGGTAGTGTTAGGGGCCTAACTCACACTCTCACACACACTCTCTCACACACACTCTCTCACACACACACACACACACACACACACACACACACACACACACGGGGGGGGGGGGGGGGGGGACTAACAGGCCTGAGGGCTCTGCGGCAGCTCCTCCTGTGAGGGACACAGCATATGGTGGCCTGTGAGGGACACACAGCATATGGTGGCAATGGGGGAGGGACAGGGAAGTGTGAGGACTTCCTGCCCTGACAGGTCCACACAGATGTCCTACTATATGCACACACACAGACACACACACACACACACACACACACACACACACACACACACACACGCACATAGAGGCCCTACTAAATGCACACACACAGACACACATATATATAGTACATTACATGATATTAAAATATATATTATAGTATGCATACTAAAGCATAAAATCTTCCCTTCCCTCTAAGGTACACATTATGTGTATCAGACACCATTAAGCACACTTCACAGCCTCACACTCAGCCAGTACAGCGAGAGACCAGTGCAAATTACTACTTCATAGATTATTGATATAATTATACATGCACACATTTACAGACATGCTTTTTAAGGACAGCAGGGAACAAGTGAAGAGAGAGAGAGAGGGACAGAGAGAGAGAGAGAGAGAGAGAGAATAGAGAAGAAAAGAGAGACATCAAAGCTAATTGCATCCCATAAAAAGCAAGAAAAAAAGCAGTAATATTATTCATGTGGTGCAAGAAGACTACTTACTGAGCAGTTTGGCATCAACCTGATATGATCGTCATTATTATGGCTGTGGACAGACAGTGCCTGCTCACTTGCTCCATCAACAGACAGACACCACATCAACCCTCATCCACTCATCCACTTCAGCTGTGAAACAACCATTATCGCTCAGACAAGAGGACACACACACACACAGGCACATACACGCATGCACGCAACCATGCACGCACACACACACACACACACGCACGCACACACACACACACAGACAAAGGCACAAAGACAAACCCAGACTCATACACAGCAAGTAATTCTTTGAAGTAGGTACGAAAGCACTTGCCTCTAAAAACACACACTCTCTCACACACACGGGGAGAAGGTGTTAAGAGACAGGCTTCACTTCTCTGGTAAAAGTAAAAGTAAAAGAAGACAGGCTGTAATACTCAAACTGCCGCACACACACACATACACACTCCTAATGTCTCTCCTCACTGGCACAGGCTGGTTGCTGCCCGTCACACAGTACTGTACGTGTAATGTATGCTCCTCTTGGAAGACACCAATCATCCACGATAAATCCGGGCTAGCACAAATTCTCTCAAACACACATACACAGACACACACAAACACACAGACACACACACCAATGATCCACGATAAACTGTTTTTAATGAGACCAACAGGGGTGTCAATCCCCTGCTTTAGGAACTAAAAACTCTGTTATATATCTGACTCAACAATTTTCTGAACCAGCTGTTTCTAATGAGTACAGAAATCATCATCAGACAGGTAGATCAGTGTTAAGGTAACAAACAAAAGGAACATATGGCGCGGTTTTCATTTTCTGAAGCCGTAAAAGACAACACTGCATTCGGCTCTCAGCTCTCTTTTGTCTGCGACCTTGAAGACCAGACATCTAAAAGTGTACTCCACAACTGCCATTTTCTGGCCCTACCTGTGCACTTAAGGTAGATGATTCCAGTAAATCAGCTCATTTGCCTGACGGAAGGGTTGTGCTAATTACATTCAGCCGGTAGACCGAAGGGGCTGGAACAAATGTGTGGAACGGAGTTTCACATTTTTCTGGAGCCGGCATTTCTTTCTGTTTATCGCTGTTTACTCTCAGTTACCATCTCCGAGTTTCTTGACAGGCCGGGTGGTAAAAGAGCCTACACTGCATTCCAACTGGCAGTCAACACAGCTCCATCCAAACAGCTGTTGTGACACATGGCAGTGTGACATGGGTGTATCACTTGAACTTGACTAGTCACGAGAAGTTGAGTCACGAGGAATCATTTGTGCGCTCGTTCAGTCAGGGTGTGTGTGTGTGTGTGTGTGTGTGTGTGTGTGTGTGTGTGTGTGTGTGTGTGTGTGTTTGTTCGGTCAGGGTGACAGCAGGGAGCGCGAGTGAAATGTTCCCCTGGAGTGTGCCTGAAATCAGACTCCTCATTGTGTATGTGTGTGTGTGTGTGTGTGTGTGTGTGTGTGTGTGTGTGTGTGTGTGTGTGAGGATGCTCATGTCTGCTGCTGCTTCTGTGGCGTGCCATCCTTCAGAGCTGGCACAGCAAGCCGGCAAAGAATGTGCTGACACCTCCTCACGAGCATCAGCGGAATGCAGGCTACACACACATACATATACACAAGCACACACATATACACAAGCACTCACCCACACACACACACACAAGCGTGCACACACACACACAAATACATAAACACAGACAGACAGATACACACACAAACAAACTCACACTCAAACGCACGCACACACACATTTGCACAAACACACACAGAGACACACAACACATACACAGACATTAACACACACAAAGATTAACACACACACACGGGCAGGCACACATACACACACACACACACACATGGGCAAGCACACACATGCACACACACACACACACACACACAGAAAACGAGCAGAGAGCTAGGGAGATGTTGGCAGTGTCACACTGACACCAGACACTGGAGATCAATAGAGTAAACCACAGGCACAGGAAGAATGTGCAAGCGCCACACTGCGCTGTGTTGTCTCTGACCGGAAAAGCTCTCAGCCCTGGAAGACCGGAAATGGACTGGACAGCACTATTACAGATCGTTCTCTCGCTCAAGGAGAGCGAGCCGTGAGGGATTGGCCTGAGGACGCTACGCTATATGTGTGTGTGTGTGTGTGTGTGTGTGTGTGCGTGTGTGTGTGTGTGTGTGAATGTGCATGTGTGTGTGTGTGCCCTTGAGTGTGTGTGTGTGTGTGTCTGTGTGTGTGTGTGTGTGTGTGTGTGTATTTCGACTTTGCTCGTGTCTCTGGTGAAATCCAGTAAACTTACCACTCACTTCAATCTACTGAAATCAACTGGCTGCAATACAGACAGCTTTTTTTTTTCTTTTACAGCGACGCTCTTCCTTCCTTCCTTACTTTCTTTCTCTCTTTCTTTCTTTCTTTCTTTCTTTCTTCCTTTCTTCCTTTCTTTCTCTTTCTTTCTTTCTTTTTTTCACGTTTTAAATTAACAGGCCTGGTCAACCTTGTTTTAACATGGACTCAAAAATATACAGCAGCCTTTCAGCTGCAAATGTCAGAGCTGGCTTATTGTGCTGGGTGATTAAGCTCGGAGGGCCAGGAGGCTAAGGGCGGTAAATGCTAATAAGGCTCATTGAGAACCTTAATGGCACTCAAGGCAATTTACTACTGTCAATAAAAACACCCGAGACCCAGACTTGCGTGGTGCGGTAGACTTAGTTAAGGGCCCAACCTCTTCACTGGTGGCCCAAGCCCATGCCATAATAGGAGGGAAAGTGTGGCGAGGCAGTTTGATAATGAGCAGTGTGGCGGGTCGGTCGTTCACACTTTTGGCAATAACTGTCCGCAAAGATTATTTCCCCCTCGGATATTACGTTTTTTTTTTTTTTTTTCACATTAGAAAACTGATTACAACCTGGAAAATTGCATTCACGTCTGAAAATGTTGTCCATCAAAGCATGAAACTGTCCCCGGAACGAAAGAACGAAAGCCCTCAATAGACGTCTTTGAACATTAAAACTTTCAGCGGCAGAGCTGTCTCTATGCAGCGATGGACTTCCTGTAGTCTAACAACCTTCAGTTTTACAAAATGAATAGGACTCGTCTTGTGCACGTCTGTCTTTTTGTAACGCATCCTTGAGCCTTTCAGGGCTCCTGAACAAAAAACAAAGCATTGCAGCCGGGCAGAACTGGAGGAGGGGGGGCGGGGGGTCGCAAGGGGCGCTAATCTAGACATCTCAAGTTTGGCTAGCGTGGCCTCCGAGACGGCTGCGAGAAGAGTGCCGTGGCTTTCAGCCAGTGAGGAGCAAGAGCGTGTTGTGCATTTGTAAAGTGAGTTTTTTTTCCCATGGCTGCCTCTTCACTGGGCTAGCTGAAAAGAGCATTTGTGCCGTACCTCTAGCGTCATCCAGACATCCAGCCTCTCTGAGGACAGACGAGTGAGTGGGAGTTAATTAGCAAATATGAACGCTACGTCCTGGTGAGGTGGAAAAAACATCTCTGCAATTATATGCGGGTTGTTTGATGTTTTTGCCTTTTTTTTCATTCCTCTGCTTCTGCCTGGACTTACATCATTATTGCACAGCTTTTAATTCACAATTGCAGAGGAGACACCAGTGGACCTAAAGCAGCATCTGAACTCTTGTTTTGTTTAGAAAGGTTTTCTAAATAGTTACAGGAAACTACCATGTCCTCTTTTTTCTCTCGACATCACTTATTTACCAGGTCAGATGTGGTTCATTTTGAGTTTGGTTTGGGGAACAGTATGGAGGTGCTGCTACATCATATTGTGGTGTGTGTGTTTGGACGTGAGTGTGTGTGGGTGTGTGTTTGTGTGTGTGTGTATTTGTATGTGTGTGTGGTAGAAATACAGAGGGAGAGAGAGAGAGAGACAGACAGACATTGAGAGAGACAGAGTGAGAGAGACAGACAGAGACAGAGAGACAGACATTGAGAAAGAGAGAGAGTGAAACAGAGACAGACATTGAGAGAGAGAGAAAAAAAGAGAGAGAGAGAGAGAGAGGGAGAGAGGAAGAGAGAGAGACTCATATAACGGTGTTGATTGGAACGAGTTAATTAATGTCCCTGTGCAGACGAGGCCGTGCATGATTAATGGGAGTGGTGGCATCTCTGCTGTGGCGTGGCGAGCCCTCTGTCAGCGCAGAATAAATCTGCAGCAGTGCCACACAGCCAGCCTGTCCAACACCGACCCTGCGACAGGCCGCGACCCCAGCCCAGGAGGAGCAGGGGGGCCGTGAGGCGCAGGGGGGCCGTGAGGGGTTGGGGGGAGCTTGGAGATATGTTATATGGCACCAGTGGAGTGGGGAAGAGATCTGTTCCAGGCACCAGGCACTGGGTCACTTGCTGTCCCAATGTTCAGTGTACGAAAGCTGTCACTGGCTTGTGTTAGCCTACTTAGTTGCAGTTGTTATTATTATTATTATTATTATTATTATTATTATTATTATTATTATTATTATTATTATTTATTAATATATAATATATTATTATTATTATTATTAATATATATAATCTATATAATATATATAGTATATATAATATATATAATATATATAATATATATATATTACACACACACTAGAACTATATAGCGATTATTGTTTTGATGTTTTTAGTGAGTACTGGGTATTTCATTATGTGTAGTTCACATTGTGTCAAAAAAGTGCTGTAGATTACTCAATCTTAAGTCTGAAAAATGTCCTATTTAGAGAATAAAAAATGTCAAGATCTTGTTTTGTTTTTGTTACGTGTGTAACTGTTCATCTGTGAGAAATCATTCTTTTTATTCTCTGCTAAGAGAAAACAAAATAAATAACTAACATTTCTATTACATTGCCAGGAAGAGTGAAGATTTAAATCACACCCAGATTGTTGCATTATGAGGAAATGCTGTCCTATTTTATCTGTCACACAGACAGGAAATATCTACAATATCCCAGAGACACAAGGATAATATATATATTTTAATAAGATAGAGCATAGCAAAGTCGGTAATGTGTTCTTTCAGTCACACACCACAACACAGGGTATAATTCATAGCCCAGATATGATGTCACATAGGCTGAGGCGACGTCTGCAATCTGGTGACGCCTGAACTAACTGAAGGCTCAGAGTGAAAACTGCTGTCCTAGAGGGTGTTGGTGTCCCCAGCTAAATGCCAGGGCTTAGTTCACACAGCCTTGCATAGCCTGGCTCAGCTTCAATTGGCAGAAGAATGATGTCACCTCCAGTAATTCGCCTGCTTGCTGCAACGATGACTTAAGACCGAAGCACGGAAGCGCAAAGACCTCACAGAATGACGCAAGATTACACAGTGGCAAAAATAAGCCTTTAGAAAAAGAAATCATTCCCCCCATTACAAAATATGTTTAAACAAAAACCTGTCCACACCTCCACTTCCAACCACCCAAACACACACACACACACACCTACACACACACACACACACACACACACACACACACAACCAAAAAGATTAGAGATAAGTGGTGGAGTCTGATAATGAATCCAGGCACTGTCTGACTCCCAGCACAACTTTCAGGCTGCCAAACCTGCTGAGTTCACACAGCGGAAGACGACGTAAAAAACACATTGATCACCCACCTCACGTGTGTGTGTGTGTGTGTGTGTGTGTGTGTGTGTGTGTGTGTGTGTGTGTGTGCTTGTGTGTGTGTGTGTGTGTGTGTGTGTGTGTGTGTGTGTGTGTGTGTGTGTGTGTGTGTGTGTGTGTGCAGTCTTTGAGGTGTCTATCTTGTCTATGTTGTACATGGGCACAAAATAAAACATTGATTAGCCATCACTCACACCTGTCTACTTTTAAATCTGATCCAAAGCCTCCTTCCTTTTCAGGAAATGCTTACTCCCACTTCCTGAGATACAATGACGCACGCCCATGGCAATCATATGATGGTATGATGCATACACACACAAATATAAACACACACACACACAATCATGACCCGACAGGAATTTAAAAAGGGAAAATATTGCTTAAAAGGCCTCTTCATAAACATTGCACTACAAAGCAACCATACATAAATGAAACTCCCAAGATTAACAGCCTTATTCCGTTCAATTGTTTCTTTCAATACATAAATTGAATGCACTTGACGTGGCGCTCAGTTTTAAGAAGCTTATCAACAGTGTCCAAGCACAGCCTTGTAGCCCCTTCAAAAATCACAACAAAGCTTGAACAACAGCAACAGCGATGACAACAACAGCAAAACGGAGAAGCAGACACACTGCAGAGCACAGCTGAGGTATACTGCCAGCGGCTTCCCCTTTACAATATATATTTTGGAGGTTTTCATTTCTCTAATCAGATACCGTAGGACAGAGAAGGCTGAGGCAGCAAGAAGGAAAGGATGGAGTGGGATTGAGAGATGACTTGGACTAAACTTAAATCACTCCAAGTTCCAGTGGCAGGCTGGACTCTACACTTGCACGGACTCTGACGCTTTTTGTGCCACAGTGTCACTGAGGTATGTCTTCTATGGCCTGTCCTGTAGTGCACAATGGAAGAGTACTTTCATTAGCTATTACATTATATTGCATTTAGCTGCCATTCTTATCCAGAGTGACTTACTGTGAGTTAGGGTAAAGGACAGTTCCCCTTCAGCAATGTGGGGTTAGATGCCTTGCTCAAGGGCACTTCTGCCATGGAGCATGAAGTGCATGAGAGTGATGCTTATTTACTCCCCCACCCACGTTTTTTCCTGCCGGTACAGGAATCGAACCTGGGACCCTCCAATCCCAAGACAAACTCCCTAACCACTAGGCCACAGCTGCAAAATCCCACCTCTAAAACGATTTACAGATTTGTTCAGTAAACCAGCTGAGGTTTACTGAACAAATCTGACACCTCTCTCCATTTTTTTTTTCTGTGAACCAGACAGCACACCTACACCCGAATATCAGTATAGTCCGTCGACTTGTGCTCATGCATTGATGTTCAGTCACCCTGAACCCAGTGCCTGTTTTACATGGAGATTGCTTCATGGAGCTCTCAAGGAAAGTTAACTTCGGCATACATACGACAGTTTACGATAAAACACAGACTAGAAGTGGTATTCACAAGGCTAAAGGTAAGAATTGTCCTACTACATTGCTAAACATAATAAACCTCATAGTCCAAATTTGGGACTCTTGTTTTTTACTTGGATTAATCCACTACACTCCCTGGTGCAAAACCATCCACCTGTCAAGTAGAACTAATAAGGATTTAAGAGGACTCTCACCGCAGTCCTTGCTATTAATCACATTTGATACTTCCTGCATGGCAGAATTTTAAGTTATATTACAAAACAATTTCATGCATTGACTGCCCCCATTTGTCAGCCTTATTCTTCCCATGTAATTTAACGCCAAGGCCACAAAGCACTCTTTTGTAGGCCTATCTACACTCCGGTTGCCTAGCTAAGGCTGATGCAATGTATCCTCAGCTCAGCATGACATGGACCCTAAACCTGTGTGAAAATGGTTCATTTACATTTACTGTAAATTAAATAAAGGCCAGAATTAAAAAATCCTGGAGACGAAGCAGAGCCTCTGTGTTAAAGATTATATGCAAATTAAAAAAAAAGGTTGCACCTTTTAATAAGGTTGATTTCATTAGCATGCTGGTTAACATGAGCACAGATGAAAGAAATGGGAGCTAAGGCGAAAGCTCTGCCAGTAAGACTCGACCTTGTCTGTAAGCTCCATCACTTGCTTTCCTCTGTTTAACCAATTACATCTCTCCCCATAGTTTCCTGTGGGTTTCACCCACTACGTCAGTCTTTGTTCTACTTCTATCCTATCACAAGCTTTCGGTGTTGGGAACTCTCTTGCACATCATTTCACTCAATCGCTTTCGCAGCCATCGGGATGCTTGCGCGTTTGTTCAACATTGTCCCATTTAATTCTGCTCTGTGCTACCCAGAGTACGCCGACTTTGACGCCTCCTCCTCCACCCCTCCAGCCACCATCACCAGTTGGTCCCCGTCTCGTCCATGGGGGCAGGCTCTCGTCCCCTGCCATCCTCGACGGCAGGATATGCGAACCATCCAGTAGACGCTAACCTTGAAGACGGGGGCCTGCATCAAGGAGAATTTCTTACTGTTGTCTGCACCTGTTATATTTAACGTCTTAAATGTACATATTCATGCATTTTATAAAATGCATTTAACTTCATCCTCTGTCAAGTCTTTTCTGGTAGACCACATTACTGCATTGGGCACTAAAGGCAGGGCTACACTTGTCTAAAGAAAGCACAGTATAGCACAACTCCCTTATGGTAAACTTTGCACTTATAATGACTGGCCTGCACCTGAGTACTAACTGCAGAGTTGTAGCAAACTTAAAGGTGTATTAAACATGATGAAATCCATAGTAGGCGAAGTTAATCCATTACACTTTTATGTAGTATCCTCACAAACCACCAGCACTCAATTCTGCATGTGCAGTGAATGAACAACAAAAACCTGGTGTTCACACAAACGCTCGGCTGCTTCTGCTGGAAACGCACACGGTATGCATACTAGTGCACACTCAACGCTAACCCAGCCAATCAGCGGCAGAGCAAGGAGTTTTGTGCTCACACTCAACGCTAACCCAGCCAATCAGAGGCAGAGCAAGGAGTTTTGTGCTCACACTCAACACTAACCCAGCCAATCAGAGGCAGAGCAAGGAGTTTTGCGCTCACACTCAACACTAACCCAGCCAATCAGCAGCAGAGCAAGGAGTTTTGTGCTCAAGCAAAAAGCAGAGAAGAGAGATGTGATGGGAGATGAGGGATGTGTCTGTTTTGTTTTCAGTTCAAATCATTAGTTCCTCCAGCTCTGTGTACTTCATATTAATAAGTGGAAAATACTGTAGTAGGCCAACTCCCAAGCTGTGACTGTTGGCTTCTGACATTGCTTGTTATAGTGATTTGTTAGGCAGATACAGAATCACTTGAAGGATAGTATCTTGGTTAAAATAAAATATCTTATGCACTAAAAAAGACACATCATAATTTCACCAATGAACTCAAAATGGAAAATAAAGTGATCCTTAATTGTCAAGTAACAATAGCTCATATTGCCATTACACATTTTTTGGAACTATGTGGAGAAGTCTGTGTGCACCAGATTCTTTTTTTTAACTGTAGCAATTACCCAGCATATAAAACACATTCTGCTCAAGACCCAACATTAGCCAAAGCAGAAGCACCTTTTTTAAAACTTCTCACTTGCCTTTTCTTTGCTTTTTAACAAGAGTGGTGAATCAGATTAAGGAGAAAACTTCCAGTTGAAAAACCTAAGTAGAAAACCTTCACCTTCACAGTACCGCAAGCAGTAAAATAAGGGCCTGTTAGCCATCTCATGATCCATACCTTACAATTCCTGGGAATTTAAGTGCTATTCTTAATCAGCCTCTCACCCTTAATCTAGACTCTTTCCTACAGGTACTCAATGAACGCAGATCCCGGATTCCTGTTAGCATTCACTGAACGCAGAGTGGAGATTCCTTTCAATGCCTGCCTCCTCCTCTACCTTCCTCCTAGCGTTAAAGCCCTGTGTAATTAAATGCAAAGCCGCCTATCCTAACAAAGAAAGCAGTGGGAGTTTGACTAGCCACATTAACTGGGGCCTTTGTGTCCCACTTGATTAAAGGTTGTAATGACAGCTTTTCTCGGGGGGGGTGGGGGGTGCCACTCCCCCCCCCAGAACTGTGTGCACAGGTGTGGGATTTAGTGTGCTGTTCCACAAAGGCATAGCCCATGCACGTCCCAAGCTACACACACACACATAAAGACACACATGCACACACACACAAAGACACACACACACACACACAAAGTAACTTTCCCGGAGATAAGAGGAGGAGCTGAAATTTATGTCGTGCTGTAAAATGCAGACTTGAGCAGAGGATGAGAAGATACTTGCACGCGTAAGCTTAAAGGAAGCTTTACAACTCGTGATTGATCAGCAGGAAGATTCATTGTGAGCATTGCGTTTGTGTGGTTTGGCTTCTGTAATGATGAGACAGCCCACATCCCACTCCATGTTATTTATTTATCCATTTATTTATTTGTTTATTTAATTATTTATTTGTTTATTTACATTTAATGTGATCTGTATTTAACAGATGCTTTTATCCAAAGTGATGTGCTCTGCTGTGATTGATTGTGGAAGGAGGCAAGGCTAGCTCTGGGTCAGAGAGCAATGCTACTGTTGCTCGATCGCAGGCCATGAAGCCATCAAATATTTATGATTGATTTGTGTTTTAAAGGTGATGCATGTCAGAAACCTATGGCAAGTAATCATAAGATGGTCTTGATACATGTTGATGCATGTTTCCAGAGACTAAAAAACATGTTAAATCAAAATACTGACTTCACTGCTAACCATAGAATGGTCAACTTAATTTTCAAAATACAAATTCTGATTCTGTTTTGATTTTGTGACTTGCCTCTTGCCTCTTGATTAGTGCTTGACAGTACTTTGCTTGACAGAATTTACAGGCACTGCTTGACAGAATTTAACTGCAGTGCCAGTTTTGGAGTATAGAGTATACATTTATTTCAGTACAGAATTTCAAACAACAACAGAGGAAATAAGAATAATGAGAATAATTGGCTAAAACTGAGTAACTATGCCTAAGGCGAGTAAAACTCCTCGGTTTGAGTGTCTGCCAGTGCAGTCTTAATAAGCCCTTCACAGGTCACAAGGCCAGATACACGCATGGACGCTGCTGGCACCACCGCAGAGACAAATTATGCACAGGCCTGAGGTGCAGCGCTATGCGTTAAAATAGCGAGCTATCGACAAAGCACACGCATCGGATTGCACTGCTTGAGAAACTAGCCGATTGGAGGAGGCTTGGAGTTCGACCAAGGTCCATACACAAATAAAACATCAGAGCAGAGACAGATATGTTCAGGTATATCGAGCTGCCGAGAGAAGCTGCAAATTGAGAGAGAGAGAGAGACAACAACATTACTGTACTGCCCTGCAAAGGCAAAGGGCAGTAACTACGCAAACATTAAAACTGAGGAAAATGCCTTCAAAAGTGGTCGTACTGCCCAGTCCAACATGTTGTAGGTATAATAGTGAAAGTCCCATTTTTGTCATTGTGATTACACAGCACAACACAGCACAGTGCACACAACAAAATTCACCTCTGCATTTAACCCATCACACACACGTGAGCAGGGGGCAGCCATGACAACAGCACCCGGGGAGCAGTGCAAGGGGACGGTACCATGCTCAGGGTACCTCAGTGGCAGTACTGGCGACTCGGGATTTGAACCTGCATACCTGCGGTCACAGGTCCGACACCTTAACCACTAGGCCACCACTGATAGTGGTGATACTTTTACATATTTTTTTAATTTTTATTGAAGAAGGAAGAAGATTTTGCATACTTACTTAATAGGAAGAAGCACAATATTTAGTCACGAGACAAAATAGTTGTTATAAAGTCAATCTACAGTCTAAACTCAGTTTTGAAAAAAATGTGTAGTTACTGTGGGGCAGTGTACACTACAGATTTGGCAGCTCCGGGAGAATGCACTGGTGTGGTCGCCAGGTGTCAAATCTACTGATTCTCATTCTCCTCAGTCACCCGCAGACCAGCCCACCTACTGCAGATCGGCTCAGCTCCGCTCCACTCAGCTCCACTCCGTCTGCAAACAGCATGTCCTCACCCCAGCCTATTTTCCTCAAGCGGTAACAGCGCTGGAGGAAAAACATCCATCTTCGTGATAGCTGGTGTCATGGGTGGCATCTGTACATGTGAGGATCACTAATGCTTCCACACGTTGCAGCCACAGGGGCCAAAGGTGTCGGGGTTTGGAGCTACTTTTCTATCTGATGATGAACCTCAGCTGTGTGGCTGCACTGCGGGTCGTGGGAGTTAAAGACAATACACTGAAAGCATCTGGCTTCAGGCTGTGGGACCACGCTTTGCTCACATGTGGTTTTAATATGTACCCGAATGTGGCATTCATCCTCCATGAGGCTTAGTTGGACAAGATGTACACGTTGGGCCATAACGATCGGACACATTATAAATGCTAATATTTTGGATTATAAAAATGGCACTAAGTACGAATTACATTTATTACATAACAGATACACAGTGGTTCAACATATCACCCACAATTTTGCTATTTTTTAACAGGTAACTGAAGTTGGTGACTCAAAAGAAACTCCATAAGTGTGGACCCTTTACGCAAAAGAAACTCAATAAGTATGGACTCTTTACACCGGACTTCTGGCACGCTGCTTCCTGGTGTCCCTACTGTCATTGGGAGGTAAAAGTCTGGAGGCTGCTGGCTCTGGGCCCCACATGTGGCCCCGATGTGGCACTAATGTGGCCTCAATTTGGCCCTGATTTGGTTTTGATCTGGCCATGATATGGTCCAGAAAGGGCATTAAGTCTGCTTCCAGCCTCAGCCGGACAAATTCTCAGATTTCTTATTCAGTGCTCTGCCTTCTCCACACACACACACACTTACACTTACACTCACGCACTCGTCCGGTGATTTATGGGTCTGGAGCAATCGCAACATCAGTGCCACATAAAAAGCTATAGATTTTAGATATTAGCGCGAGCTCTTAAAAGTTAGAGTACATTTGTTTTAATAGCGGCCGCCACACATGCGAAACTCGGGCGGTGGCGGGCGAGACGTTACCTGGAACATTCCGAGGCCATCATGAATCACATCCGGCTGCCGTGTCCGCCCCCAGCAGCAGCCTGATGAATGTTTCATGGCCCCCACACCACCCCACCCCACCCCGCGCTCACTCGCTTGCCCGCTCGCAAAACTAAAAGACCTGTGGGCTAATGCCATAACCCAAACGCACACACACAGCCTGTACCCATAACAAGTTATGGCTATTATTAAAAAAAGGTAGGTACTGTAGGAACCACCGCACACTGACTGAACTATCATGAAAAAAACACGACTATGACCACAGGCTCCATTTTCTGAGTGAGTCACAGCCACACTGCTGATTCTAGTTTCCTTGTAATGCTTGACACACAATGGCCGAGGTTAGAGCCATAATGGCGGAAGGACGGGTCTAGTGTCAGTTACTGGACATGAGAGGTGGGTGGGGGGCGATGTCAGTGGGGTTTGGGGGGAGAAATGAATCAGCAGTTCCTCTGGGAGCGAACAGTCTAATAGCTTTTCCAGTCTTAACTGGGTCCCACAGCCTGCAGCTAAAGGCAGGGGGAGGTAATCACACAGAGAGGATGGGGTAGGTGGGGTGGGAGGGGTGGGGAGTGGGGGGGTGGTTGTCAGGGAGGCGGAGAGGGAGAAGAGTGTGTGTCTGTGGGAAGTGTGTGTCTGTGGGGGATGTGTGGGTGTATGTGGGGATGTGTGCTAGTGGGGTGGGAGGGGGGTTGTCAGAGAGGCGGAGAGGGAGAAGAGTGTGTGTCTGTGGGTGGGTAGGTGGGGAGGGGTGGGGAGTGGGGGGGTGGTTGTCAGGGAGGCGGAGAGGGAGAAGAGTGTGTGTCTGTGGGTGGGATGTGTGTGTGTATGTGTGTGTGTGTGGTAGTGGGGGGAGGTGTGGCAGGGAGGCGGAGAGGGGGAAGAGTGTGTGTCTGAGGGTGGCTGTGTGGGTGTATGTGTATGAGGGGGTGGGGGGCGGGGGGAGGGTTGTCAGGGAGGAGGAGAGGGAGAAGAGTGTGTGTCTGTGGGTGGGCAGTGTGTGTGTATGTGGTGAAGTGTGGTAGTGGGGGGGGGGGGTTGTCAGGGAGGCGGAGAGGGAGTAGAGTGTGTGTCTGTGGGTGGGCAGTGTGTGTGTATGTGGGGTGTGTGGTAGTAGGGGGAGGTGTGGCAGGGAAGCGGAGAGGGAGAAGAGTGTGTGTCTGTGGGTGGGCAGTGTGTGTGTATGTGGTGAAGTGTGGTAGTGGCGGGGAGGCGGAGAGGGAGAAGAGTGTGTCTGTGGGTGCGTAGGTGGGGTTGGGGTAGGTAGGGGTGGGGGCGTCGATGGTTGTCAGGGAGGTGGAGAGGGAGTAGAGTGTGTGTCTGTGGGTGTATGTGGTGGAGTGTGTGGTAGTGGGGGGAGGTGTGGTGGAGAGGGAGTAGAGTGTGTGTCTGTGGGGGTGTGGGGGTGTATGTGGTGGAGTGTGTGGTAGTGGGGGGAGGTGTGGTGGAGAGGGAGTAGAGTGTGTGTCTGTGGGTGGCTGTGTGGGTGTATGTGGGGTGTGTGGTAGTGGGGGGAGGTGTGGTGGAGAGGGAGTAGAGTGTGTGTCTGTGGGTGGCTGTGTGGGTGTATGTGGGGTGTGTGGTAGTGGGGGGAGGTGTAGCAGGGAGGCGGAGAGGGAGTAGAGTGTGTGTCTGTGGGGTGTATGTGGGGATGCGGTAGATGGGGAGGTGTGGCGGAGAGGGAGTAGAGTGTGTGTCTGTGGGGGTGTGGGGGTGTATGTGGTGGTGTGTGTGGTAGTGGGGGGAGGTGTGGCGGAGAGGGAGTAGAGTGTGTGTCTGTGGGGGTGTGGGGGTGTATGTGGTGGTGTGTGTGGTAGTGGGGGGAGGTGTGGTGGAGAGGGAGTAGAGTGTGTGTCTGTGGGTGGCTGTGTGGGTGTATGTGGGGTGTGTGGTAGTGGGGGGAGGTGTAGCAGGGAGGTGGAGAGGGAGTAGAGTGTGTGTCTGTGGGGGGTGTGGGGGTGTATGTGGTAGTGGGGGGAGGTGTGGTGGAGAGGGAGTAGAGTGTGTGTCTGTGGGTGGCTGTGTGGGTGTATGTGGTGGAGTGTGTGGGGGGAGGTGTGGCGGAGAGGGAGTAGAGTGTGTGTCTGTGGGGGTGTGGGGGTGTATGTGGTGGAGTGTGTGGTAGTGGGGGGAGGTGTGGCGGAGTGTCTGTGGGGGGTGTGGGGGTGTATGCGGGGGTGTGTGGTAGATGGGTAGGAGAGAAGACTGAAGAGGCGGGCCGGTAGGGGAGTTGCACCAGTTACTGAAGGGTGGTCGGTTCGATCTCCGACAGGTACAAAAAATGTGTACTCAGCCTGTGGGGTGGGAACTTATGCAATGCTCTGCAATGTCTCCACATCCACAGCCACAGATGAGCTGCCCTTGAGCAAGGCACCTAACCCCCAAATGCTCCCTGGTTGCCGGATTAATAGCAGCCCTCTACTCTGGGTACAGTACAGTATGTGTGCTCCGAATGTGGGCCAGCTCTCTGCTCCATGTGAATATATGTGTATATGTGAATATACTGTATGTAAATATATGTGTGTATACAGTACGTCCTTCCCCAAGGATTACAATACAGACTTAAGTAACTAATTAAGAGTGTGTGTCTGCGGGTGGGTCTGTGTATGCGGGGAAGGGTGTGTGTATGCAGAGATGGGTATGTGTGTGAGTGTGTGAGTGTGTATGTGTGTATGTGTGAGTGTGTATGTGTGTGTGTCTGTGGTTGTGTGTGTGGTTGTGTGTGTGTGTGTGTGTGTGTGTGTGTGTGTGTGTGTGTGTGTGTGTGTGTGTGTGTGTGTGTGTGTGTGTGTGTGTATGGGTGTATGCGGGGTGAGTGTGTGTATGTGTGTGTATGCAGAGATGGGTATGTGTGTGAGAGTGTGTGTGAGTGTGTATGTGGTTATTACATCTTCTCCAGGATTAGGCGACAAAACAGCAGGCTCAGCAGGGCCTGGTGCGTATTAGTGCTGAGCAGAACCTCCCGCTCTGCTCTGCTCTGCTCTGTGTCTATGGGTGCCGCACGTGGCGGGAAGTCGACGCGACCGATCGATGGAGCGAGCGAGTCAGTGAGTGAGTGAGCGAGTCAGTGAGTGAACGAGCGGGTGGGCAGGCACCCTGTGGCATTTCCAATTCCCTATCAGATACAGGAGCGGGTGCTGAGTGGCACAGCACGGCGCGTCCAAACACAAGCGGGTGATCTTTCTACCTCACCACAGGCATCTGCTAATCTGACACATCACTCTCTCTCTCTCTCTCTCTCTCTCTCTCTCTCTCTCTCTCTCTCTCTCTCTCTCTCTCTCTCTCCATGCCTCTCCCTCCCTCTCTCTCTCCCTGACTATTTCTCCCTGCCTCTCTCTCTCCCTCTCTCTCTGTCTCTCTCTCTCTCTCTCTCTCTCTCTCCATGTCTCTCCCTCCCTCTCTCTCTCCCTGACTATTTCTCCCTGCCTCTCTCTCTCCCTCTCTCTCTCTCTGTCTCTCTGTCTCTCTCTCCTCAGCTTTGGTGTAAAAACCCCTCACTGAGCTCATCATGAGCTACACCAGAGGGGAAGCAGGAAGTGCGCCGCTGTGCTGCTCGAAGCTGCTTGCCGTCAAGTTAAAAGCCATCGTGCTTAACAAGACCTCCTGCATGCGGAGCACAGGCCCCATTATGGTGCTAGTTTGTGTCGCGTAAGAATCTCCTCCAGCCATTTACTGTATATGCTATTTCTTTATGCTTACTCGAGGATTAAATCAACTTGTTTGCTCACCTACTTTTATCACAAGAAGGCATCCACATTTTATTTTTTTATTTTTTTACACACCGAAGGACCACATCCACGAATTTTCTTTCCATTCTTCTGTCGCAAGCCTACTCCAAGCGAGAGGACAGGCTCCTTGGAGTGACATGGAGAGCGATCTGAAACGGATGAGCTCTTGAGCGGGCCTCTTCATCACTGGGGTTTGTTGTGCTAGCACCTTTGTTTTCATACCGTGGGGAAGTGTGGCCAAATATTGAGCTCAGCTATGCCAGGCCTGTGCAGCGGTATCACATGACCGCAATAGATGAGCCCTGTCAGCCATCATTAGGCGACTACTTTGTTTCCTCTAGCCATTAGAGTTCAGTTGTGCGCATAGACACACTCTCTCTCTCACACACACACACAAACACACACACACACACACATGCACACAATCTTTCTTTTTCTCACACACACACATCTCTCTCTCTCTCTCTCTCTCTCTCTCTGTCTGTCTCACAATCTCACACACACACACAGACACACACACACACACACACACACTCCGCCCAGCGCAGCAGCAAACACTGCTCTGCTTTTGTTTTTTCCCTCCCTCCTAATAAATGGATCGCCAGAACACTTTAGCAAACACAGCCAACAGGGAGACAAATTGGAATTCAGGCATAACTGCACCTGCGGGGGAAGAGGCAACTCGGGGTGCAGGCGACTTATCAGTGCTGCCCAGGGCAGGGGCGGAGGGGCGGAGGGGCGGAGGGGGGGAGGGGGTGCGCAGGGTGGGGGAGCACAGAGGGGCGCAGGAGCGCTGTGGGCATCAAACGACACTTTCAAACGACAAAAGAAAACATGGGCAGCACTGAAGCATACCCATATGCTGTTAAAAGAAAAACAAAACAAAAAACAGTGGAAAATTTCATTAGGTTCAGACGCCTAGCCAATTTAAGAGGAACATTTGAAAGGCAAAGTACGCCGTGCTGTCTACAGAGCAGTTTAAGTGCCTGCAATGGTTCCCTGCCCATACTGACACAATGGCATAGGAACCCAAGAGCTGTCCTTGGTGCTGAATCACTGCTGGGTTTGCAGGGTGCTTTAGGAGCTGTCCAGTGCTGAATCCGACACCAGGCACTGACTAAACGAGCAGAGCTGAGTAGCTCTGCCTCAGAGAGGGGATGGAGATGTTACAAACACATCATATATGTATCATATATGTATGTGTATCATGTGTATATGTATGTGTATTATGTGTAATATACCCCAACTAATATATACACAAACAAATATACACAGACAAATGAAACAAAGGAACAAACAGATATGTCACTGCGAAATGCATTGCCATATGCTAGACTGTGTCAATAATACCCAGAGGTTTATGTAAAACACATTATGGCTTTTACTGACTCTTTATCTTGTGATGTAACAAACAAACATTAACGAGGCAGTTTTTGGGGGCTCTGTTTCGAATGATGAGCCACCAAACAGGTTCAGGTGAGTAATAACATATGTAATCCCTATTTGAGAAGTAAAATAAGACCCATTTAATGGCGAGCCAGCTTGCCACAGCTACAGATGCAATCCCTGTTCGAGAAGTAAAATAAGTCCCTTTTAATAACAAGCAGTCTTGCCACGGGAACCGATGTCTGATCAGGTGCCACACCAGGCAAATAAGGCACACAGGGGCCAGTAATAGGCCAATCAGAGCCACAGTGACATTTTTGTGTATTCGAAGAGGAATGATACCGCGACAGCACACTATCAGACTAACTAACTGAAGCACCGAAACCATTCAGTCTTCATCGAGATATACGCGCCGACCCGTGCAAGGCAAATGATTCACTAACAGCATGGGCATCCATCTACATTATTACCCACGGTAGCATCTAATGAACATGCAAAATAAATGACAAGCACAGCAAGTAGGAGAGAATCTTTGTGCAATTTCAAGTGTAAAAGCTAAACTCAAGTGGAAATAGCTCTTGGGGAGAGGACTGAGAGACTAACTTCGTAATAGGGCTGCACAATATATCGAAAATGTTGTGATATCGCAACATACAGTATCGTGATACACATATCGCAAAACATGGTTTAACTGGAATAAATGGAACATTACTGTAACCCAGCTGACAGTAATGTCCCATTTATTCCAGTTAAGCCATATTCACATGTATGAAGATATTTGGGAAATCAAATGGAGTCTTACTGCCCTTGATATCCACCCCATATCACACATTTTTCCAATATCGTGCAGCCCTACTTCCTAACATGAATGGTTTTCCTCCAGGACTCCAGGGATCCAGGGATGAGTAGAGGGCACGGCCCCTATGACCTGAGCCTGTCAGAGCCCCCATGAAGCCTGACGAATGCAGCGCTACTGGGGGGGAGCCGCGTTCTCTCTCTCTCTCTGTCATCTCTGCCCATCAGGCGGCCCGACACATGCACACACACGCACACACACGCACACGGTCACACACGCACACACACACACACCCCTACCACCACCACCACCACCCTCTCCAAACTCCCCCTAGAGACCCAGAGTCAGGAAATCCCCCACCGTGCCGCTAAGCACCTTGTGGAAAGGGGCTACAGAAAGACGTGAAAGCTCCCAGCAAGACAGGAAGTGTGTGTGTGTGTGTGTGTGTGTGTGTGTGTGTGTGTGTGTGTGTGTGTGCGTGTGTGTGCAGTGTGTGTGTGTGTGTGTGTGTGTGTGTGTGTGTGTGTGTGTGTGTGTGTGTGTGCGTGTGTGTGTGTGTGTGTGTGTGTGTATGTGTGTGTGTGTGTGTGTGTGTGTGTGCATGCGTGTGTGCGTGGAGTGGAGGGGTCAATATGAGTCATGCGTCTACGGCTCAGACCGCAGGCAAGAACAAACAAACACAGGAGCCCACTCAGCTGCACTGCACAGAGAGAGTGGATGGACAGATGCCATAGCTGGCCCAGATGAGGCCCAGACCTGACCCAGATCCCACAGATGTGAGCCAGACAGAGCCAAAGTCTGCACCACTCTGGAACACAAACTCCACAGTGCACTGAAAGGAAAAAGGAAAATAAGACAGGAAATTAAGATTTTCGGCCCCAGCAGACCTCCTCTCAACACTACATGAGCGCGCGCACACTCATCTGCACTCACATACACACCACACACACACACACACCTACACTAACACACACACACACACAACCGTACACACCTCCCCAGGATGCTTGCACAGAGCTTAGTAGGACAAATCCAGGCGCAGATTATCACTGTTTGAACAATGCAGACTGAATAGTAATTACCGCTGTTTGTTTCAACAGATTAGAGATAACTGATTTATTGCATGATTACAATAAACAAATTACTGCACATCTACCAAAAAAGGGCAAACCGGTGCTGGTATTCTGTGTGAACGAGTTCTCAACAATGTGGTGCCAGACTCCCCAAGATGCTACCGTATGAAAAACTGCGGGGAGACAAACGCCAAGGAGTTTGATGTACTATATATTAGCCAGCCGGCTGCCAAGTGATGGGGCAGGATAAAAATGGAGGGCTCCTCTTTGCTCGACATGAATCAATAGATAGAAAAGTATCGGCTCCTATTCCCAATGGAACCTTTATCTTAACAAAGCTTTGTTACGAGCCACACTCCCTCCTGTTTTATATTCTTTTTATGATGAAAAATCTATGAGGCAATTTAATTTGCCATAATAACAAGCTCACTGCCTACATACACAAACAAAACCACACAGACACACAACCAAATAAAAAAACACATGGACACATACACACACACACACACACACGCGCGCACGCACACAGAAAATACTTTTAGCCAAAAACTATTTAGATAATAAATGCGGTCAAACGGTTAGCTCACTAGTGGGTGTGTATAATGTGCTTAAGTTTATAGCAAACGTCAGAGTTATGAAGGTTGAGGAGGTGGGGCGTGTGGGAATGGCAGCACTAAACGCAGTACGATGAATATTTACTGTAGAGAAGACCTTGAGGCGAGACCTTGTGTGGCTGCTTGGCGTTTTATCAGCAGAGGCGCTGCAACCTTCAGGAGGTTATATGGCGCTCTGCCCACCTGCAGGCCCGCGAGCCTGTGGAGCTGCCGATCCGCGGCAAGGTGTTGGGCCCTGATAATAACGTACGCTAGCGCGCCGGAGACCGCTCCGCCTTCAAAGAGCTCCCGGACGCAGCGCCTGAGGACAGACACGGCAGATAAACTGTGGACATAAAGGGGCCAGCGACGGCCAGCGCATCAGTGGACGACACATCACCAAGACACAACACTGTTTCTTTAATATAAAAAAAGAAATTACTAGTGCGCTCTCTTTCACAGCCAGCTAAACTAGCACTGCTAATCTCGCTAAACCATCAGCAGTGGGGAAATGTAACCCCCCACAGTTACATTGAGCCCAGCTGCTAGACAAGATTGTTAGCAGCAATAGAGTTAGAGTTATTGGGTGGACTTCCAGATGACATCAACACAGAGGTTGTGCGAATGTGTTCCTTTCACAGTTCCATTTAGTTCATTGCCACTAAATGCTGAATAGGACACCATTTCACCACGACACTGAGCCAGCTTTTTTTTTAAAACCATGCAGCCCACTGTTTCACGGTCGAAACTCGCAATTAACTGGGCATGTCACTCAGGATAACCACTGCAAATGCCAAGACAGAGAAAAAGGAATTGAAAATAGCAGACAATGTTGTCTTTGCGTTATAAATTTAAAATCCTCTTGCGTCACATCAACGCATATAAGCCTACACACACACAGACAGACACATACACACGCTTGCACCCATGTACACCCGCACGCATGCACACAGGCACACACACACACACACAAAGTGAGATAAAGACGACTTCTAAGCAGCTGCACAGATCACAGAATTATCATCAATATTTAATAAAGAGCTTTTGATAATCCCCTTCTCTCCCTGCTCTCTCTCAAACAATCTGCAAGACATGAGAGCCACATACCGCCAATGCTAGCTGAGCCCCAGCTATGAGCTGAGCCCAGCCCAGCCCAGCCTGGCCCCGCCTCCCCCATAAGATTAAAATCTGCACAGCATGACCATGTTCTCATTTTACTGGCAGAATGGTGATGAAACACCAACGCCGACATGGGAACAGAAGTCAAAATCAAACCACAAAGAACAAGTAGCTTGCCGCTGCAGCTTACAGACTGTCCAATCCACTGCTTACAGCCTTCAATCCCATTCCACATGCAGATTATGGCAGACACTGTCAATTCAGATTACAGTAGCATAAAGAAATATAAGTCTGTCACTGCCTTAACAGATTTCTATCAATGCATAGCCCCAAACATACAGCACAAATGTGTGCCATAATTCAGCTGTGTGTGGCACAAGCTTGACCCGGATCACTTCCTGCTGGCTCATAGTGATGAGGTCATCGGCGGGCTGTGGTCGCTTTGCTGTGATTGGTCTTTGGTGCTGCAGGTGAATGCAGAGAGATGTGTGTTTAAAGGCATTTCATCTCTCTCACTCCTGCACCCTACCACTCAACCAGTGGGGGAAGGAGCTAACAAGTGCACAGACAGTCATTGGTTTTACACTCAGGAGACACACACACACTCACAAATGTAATGGTGCAAGCATACACACACACACACACACACACACACACACACACACACACACACACACACACACACACAGAAACAATGCACACAGAGTGGAAATGTACACCCAGACCCACAGATATATGTGAAGATATGCACACGCACGCACACACACAAATGTACACAAACACACACGCACACACAAATTTACATACAATACACACGCACATGCACACACACACACACACACAAAAAAAGGGTTACATCATATCAGCCCTGTACTGCATGTTACCTAAACTAAAACCTAAGAGAGAAAAAAGCTGCTTTAATGAGAGCAGAAAGAGGGGCAAGCTCTCGTAACGGAGCAAGACCTGACAGTGTTCCTTACGTCTTTCCACACGGTGATAAAAATAGCACATTTCCATTAGACAGACCTGCACATCAGGTGAAAAACCACCTAGAAAGTACGATCTCCGATCTGCTAGACTCACAGTTCAACAGGCCACAAACAAGAGTGACAACATTGAAGCATAAATGTCAAGCTGTGTGCGTGTGTGTGTATGTGTGTGTGTGTGTGTGTGTGTGTGTGTGTGTGTGTGTGTGTGTGTGTGTGTGTGTGTGTGTGTGTGTGTGTGTGCACTTGTTAGATGGACTCACAACAATAAAAAATAAAAAGACAGAATGCTAATTAGTTGTTGAAGTGTGTGCGTGTGTGTGTGGGCTTGTTAGAATGACTCACAACAGTAAAAGATAAAAAGACAGAATGCTAATTAAATGTTGAAATGTGTGTGTTGCTAATTTGATTTCAACATGTGCGCATTATTGATTATCTGCCTTTGACAGTGAAATCACAGGGGACCACATAGATTGATGGGGGGTTGGGGGGGGGTAGATAGAAAGGAGATGGTGGGTGTGGGGTGGGCGTGGGGTGGGTGTGGGGTTTGCCTAGTACATACAGTACATACAAACACACAAATGGACAAATACACACACGCACGCACACATACACAGATGTGCTTACAGCAAAAAAACTAACAGTTTATTTTTCAGTCTCCTAATAACAAGCCACTAACCAGCAAAGTGGTTATGAACACAAAATAAAAATATATATTTTTTGAAATCTACCTAATTATACCCACATAACTGACAGGCTTATGGCGCTAAGCTGGCAGCCGCTTAATATGGAAGTAAACAGTGTTACAGTGCAATCATGTTGGCATGGACACCCAAAATACCATGGCAACCTCACTAAACTGCTCTGACATGGCTAAAATACAGGACTGAGACTCAGCCAGGAATAGAAGCAGAATCAAAGAACAGAAAGCCTGCGACACCAGTAAATGCTCCCATCACATTTCTGAATAAATGTCACGTTTTAGACATGCACCCTTCTTCACGCCTACATCACGGAACATGTCTGAAATGTCACGTTTATTAAAAAAAGTGTGGGCGCATATACTGATGTTGCGGACGTTGTTTTGTTCTTTGACTTCGTTTTGTAGTCCAGCAGATTGACGCATGGAAGCAGATGTGCGTGCTTTAGGCCTACACGTGAATACAAACAGAAACGCACGTTTGCCACCATTGACACATTGAAGCAGATGTGCGTGCTTTAGGCCTACACGTGAATGCAAACAGAAACGCACGTTTGCCACCAAGGTGAGAAACGCGTTGGATTCCGATTTCCGTGCTGTTTACTCACAGCAATAAAGAAGCAAATGTTTTAATAACACTGCCAAACACGGCTTTACAAAGTGCATACTTTTGTGCACAGCTAGCCAGCAGTCCACCTTTAATTTAATCTGTTTGTCAATATGTGTTGACTTTGAACAACTACCGTTTTATGACACAAGGAATGGTGGGTCATTTTAAGCAATGGCACCAATAAATGCCCAATGGTCGATTCATTCAATAATTACCCCCTTCTACTACCCCTGGTCTTTTTACCATGGAGCCACTGTCATTACACCCACGATATCATCTAGGGGCAACTGCCTGCCTTTCCCGGGGGGCGTTTCACTGTAGCCATTCAAATCAATAGACTAAAAATATTTGTCATTCAAGGGGGGGGGGGGTTGATCCTATTACTTAAGGACCATTAGCCGCTGACCACTTGAGGTAACACAACCTTTTTACAGTCGCGCAATCAATAGCGCGCAGAGTCGCTCGTCCAACGGCTCCAACTGCCTCCTGACAAAGGAAATGATTGGGCAGGAGAGGAGAAACCAGAGTGAAGTGTTTGACGTGAGCCGCAACAAAAAAAACCCACTGCCGGCCCAGTGGGGTAGAACACAGTGTGGGGCTCGTTATCGCCGTGAAGCGCGCGGTTTAACGGCATTCACGCATTCTGTGACAGGAACAAGGCTTTCTAACTATAGATCTGCTCGACAAAGCAGCGGTGTGAGTCTCACGTTCACACGGAGGGCCCTGTCAATTCCTCTCATACAGCGGCGAAACGCTCAGGGTGAATTAGGGATCTCGGGGAGGGGAACTGAAGCAGAACTGGGCACATAACACATTCTGACATTACATCAGAAAGAATCTTCACTTGTTCATCTGAGCCGGCTGGTGATCTCTTTCTGCTCATTACTTCCCCAAACACACACAGATAGACACACACACACGCACGCACATGCGCACACACACACACGCACACACACACACACACACAAACACGGACACACACACACACACACACATACACACACATTCACGCGCACACACACATACGTGCAAGCATTCACACACACACACACACACACACACACATAAACACAAGTGAAAGCATTCACATACACACAGTATAGCACATCATGTAGAAGAAGAAGAAAAACTAGATGTGGCATTGATTTAATTCTAGCAAATAAGAGCGAAATGAGGTTGAGGAGACAACAAAAGATAAGGGCTCTTCAGATGCGTACACGCTAATTGTTTATTTACTATCTGCAGAAGTACACTGATAAGCTAAAAGTGCCCCCACATTATGCACTGTAGTGGAGGGTAATCACATATAACCACCAATTAAGCTCCTTTTTAAAATTATAAACAGCATTTTAAAGGAATGGTTAGTACTGTTTTCACCCCTACAGGTATTGGTAACCCACCTTCTTTTGTACCTCTTCACCACTGGTCTACACATCCAAATTGCTTCATAATGTCCTGTCTTTTTTAATAAAGAAGCATAGTGTGGCCTTCAAAAACGTAAGACAGTTAACAAAAAAGGTCATTCAAAAATAGGGCAACACTTTATTTTACAGTCCCTTTTTTAGTGTCTACATGTAACATCATGCAATATTATTTACTTACACTGTGCACACCTGACACTAACCCTAACCCTATGTAAGTACTTAAGTACATAACGTTACATATGGTTACACACTTTGTTACACTGTACCTAATTGATGTAACAGCGACAGTAAAATAAAAAGTGTAACCAAAAATAGAAATAATTAATGAAGCTTCCAAAAGTTAAGAATCACAGGACACAGAGCCGCAGTGTTCCAGCCCCGTGATTAACCCGTGCACCTGGCGTCCGCCACTGCGGCTACATTTCTATTAGCATTAGCCGTGTTCCATTAGCGCTGCTGTTCCTCCATTAGCGCGACCCTGCAGCGGCGACCTCTCCCAGGCCGGGGCTCATAACTCCGGCGCATTATGCAGCACGAATGCCCCCCCAACCCCAGCCGCCGTGTTAATGAGATCCACCCCTGCGTGGCTGAACAGGCCCATCCATAATGACACGGCACCGACCGCAAAAGACCCCTGGAGCCTGCCACATGGCACCAAAGCCAAATATATTGATCAATAAGCGGATGAGGAACACACACACACACACACACATGCGCACACACACACACACAGACACACACACATAATCCTGCTAAGCATCTGGGGAGAAACTCAGACAAGGCTAAAACAGAAAATAAGAGTTTAGTGGTCACCGCACCCATTTGACTGTGGCAAACTACACCACGCACTGAATGACCTTCTGCTTATTTTGTTTATTTCTGTTGACTTGTTGTTATTCTTTGCTTGTGGTATGAAAGGGAGAAGAGCCAGAGGCAGCAGTGGATCAGTAGGGTAGGAGGCCCTTCGCCGGATAACCAGGAAATTGAGTTTTCGAGGGAACAAAAGGGAAAGTGGCAATGTTTTGACTCCCCCCAGCGTGTTCGACAACGAGGACGTCAAAACATGTCCCTGTGGGGGATGCTGTCTGGGAAAGAAGATTCAAGAGCACGTCTCCCCCACTTGTCAGCCCCCAGTGATTAATCGCCATCCCACTCCCGCTCCCATTCCCAACCACGGAAATGTGACACCACCCTCGGAATAACATCGGAGCAAAGAGGGGGCTTTTTGTAGGAAGGAGAGAAGCACTTTTCAATCCACTTAGATATGAAATTGGATCATTAGGCAGGCCGTGAGTAATTATTCCCCACAACCACTGTGATGCGGGATCCTCCAGGGGGACGCTCCAGTTCCTGGGAGGGCCCCCGCTACGGCGGAGACAAATTGCGGGAAGGCAGGGGAGCACGGGGAGTCAACAACCGCAGACGGATCGGCCTCCGCGCCGAGATTTCGTCTTTTTCTTCCTAGGTGTGCGCGCCACCCGTCTGACTCACTGCCTGCCCGAACCACCAGCCGACCGCCTGCCTGCCTAGCGCCTAATTGGCACTGAAAAATGCTTCGGTATAAAAGGCTGAACCTGATGAACGGTTTTGTGCCCACAGTGCACTTTGGGAAGAATTTGCTAAGTGTCTGTTGTCCTTGATCCCTGAGCAGTGCTAATCGAATGTAAGGCTGCAGGTATAATCACCGCCACAGCTATGCCTGACAAAATATCAACCACAAAACGTATTTGGTGATGTTAAAAAAATAAATGAAAAAAAAAATACATCACAGTCTGCGCCGAAGAAAATGGCCGACATCCATTAGTTCCTTCCCGTTACCTGGATACAGGAGGTAGAGTGTGGCCGAGAAGGCCAAGCTTTCAAACATCAGCTTCAGAATTAGATTAAAGCTGAAATGCATAATGTGCCCTCTTGCTGAATACAAATTCGTGACAATTATGGCAAAACCAGCTTGTTCACATGAGCTTTTAAACTCTAAAATAACTTTAGTTACACTTATACTTTGAGTAAAACACACACACTTGCACTGCACTGCACTGTCAGTCCCAAAAAAAGTAGGCAATTCCTTTTTTCAAAACCAAAGGCATCCTGCCCGTTATGCTAGAACAGTTAAGTGTCAGTGAGTATCACAAAAAAGGGGGTCAGGATATGGCTACTTAGCTTCAGCCCCTTAGCAAGTCACTTCCTCGTCGCTATTTTGCAGAAATTGTGTCATAGCTGCCCCCATTTCTGCCATGATGATTGGTGGATGCTCCTTTCTCAGCTCATATGCAAGGATATCCCCGAACTAAGTCACTGTCCACTTTTGAACATCCAATGCCCAATGTCAATCAATAACGTGGCACTCAATTGGCTAACTACAATGGCGGCGAGAATAACTCTATTGTGAAGCTTGAAAAATCCGTTCAGTTTTGGCTAAATTCACTAGCCTAACATTTCTCTTTTGAAATGAATGGGGGCAGGACTTTCTCCCTCTCTCCAGTTATTATAATACCTCCAGGATCACAACAGCCTGATTAGTGTGATGCTAATTCAGAACAGATTCGAGCAAACAATGTTCCACTGCCCACACAGGAAGGAGCACTGTAGCAAAGCCAGGAAGATAACGAGCGGTAAGACATGGTATGATCCACCGCAAATCCGCTATAAATTACCAGAGCTGACAGCAGACGCCAACACACACACACACACACACAGCCTTTATTTGGCGCGATTTATGAAAGTGCTTTCTTCACTCTTGACAGACAGACACACCTCATCTGCCAAGCTACTTAATAAACAGGCACCAGCACCAGAAATGCCGGGATTTATTTTCCTATTAGCTGCATTTGATTCATTTTCACTGACAGCAGAGAGAGGGAGGTATGGAGAGAGGGAAAAAAGTTAATCCCAAAGTAAAAGGATTGGCTGTCCAGTGTGTGTGTATGTGTGTGTGTGTGTGTGTGTGCGTGTGTGCGTGTGTGTGTGTGTGTGTGTGTCAACCAAG
>CM050209.1:28047500-28092500 GCA_027475355.1 Coilia nasus | reverse complement strand
AAAATAGCCCATCCATTTTCTCAACAGCTCAATAACACACCTCCATCTTTCCTCGTGGACACTCTGCCAAGTCGACTTCTGATAACTCAAGCAGAACTCATAGAAGAAAAGAAGGAAATGCAAAGCACGAGAAATAATCTCACTCAAACACACACACACACACACACACACACACACACACACACACACACACACACATTCACACACACACTATTCTCTGCTTTCTCAATAAGCGTCTGTTATTAAGCACTTCATTTCCATCGTTTCCATTTGAAATGTGAATCTACTGCAAAGTCACCATGTTGAATGGCTAATACACAGGCTGCGAAAGAGGGCATAAATGTGCAGACCGTAAAACAAACCATCACCGCCAATGACTTTCTTTGTAAATCAGTGTAATGCAATGGCAATGTGGTAACTCCACTTTTGCTCGCTCACGGGCCCTGACGTTTACAAATGAAAAGTTCCTTAATCCTCAGTAGGCAGTGCAGTGAGGCAGCTGAGGCTGCTGGCTTTCCCCAGGCCTTCACAGGAAGCGATAACGGGGCGGCCTAGTCTGGGCCTGCCCATACTGTGCCTGACACAAATATTAAACAGACCAAGCATTATAGAAGGGGACCGCTATAGCAGCTACAAAAACATACACATGCCTTCGATTATACAGCTTGCTTTTTACCTCCTCTGTCTAAGTATTTAGCAAACTTCTGAATGCACACATGCTCATAAACTGGCCAACCGGCTTTTTTCCGGCTGTTCCTTTGCCCATGAAATAGGGAACCAATGAAAAACGTCTCCACCCATATGTCATCAGAATCAGTGGTTTGACTGGGTGTAGCTCTGTCCAGTAATATACAGAGGCATTTGATAGACGCCCGTTGATCCTGCCTCTGAGAATTTCCTGACTATTGGATCTTTGCCAGACCAAGCTTTTTCTACAAGCTTCGTGCAACAGCCAGGCTTTGGGGGGGGGCCTGCACTGAAATCCACGGCTGTAAATTGAACTTGTGATGAAGACAATTCTACAAAACGCACAGAGCCGAGGCTGGGGGGGGGGGGCAGCTACCGCCCGGCAGGAACAATGCATTACACAACAAGCCACAACTAACAATACCCTATAGAAATCCATCAAAGGCACACACTGGCTGTCAGATTGCAGATCCATCTAGGCTGAGAGGGAGGAAAACAGCTCTCTCTCTCTCTCTCTCTCTCTCTCAAAATAAAAAAAAAAACAGGAACTGGGTTGCCTTCATTTCGCCATTGATGTGAAGAAAAGAGAGTGCCCAGATCCACCACAGTCAAGCACTATCTGGGCAAAACCCACTGGTTTCAATTTAGACTAAAATAAGCTGATGGAGGCCTGGAGAAGCTACACCTGACTGCGCCTACCTGGGGGCTGTCAGGCAGACAAAACATGAGAGAGAGAGCCTCTCGGTGTGTGTGTCAGCTGTGCTTCCTCTGTTGTTAGCCGCAAATGGACGAGAATAACACTTGATTACTCTGACGCTGCCGTACGTAATTGCGGGAGCTGTGTAGCAGGGGTTATGTGCTTCAGGGGCCTACTCCATGTTGCACGTGTATGATGATGATAATGATGAAGATGATGATGATGAAGACTATGGCCTCGAGGTTGCACGTGTATTCTCACATGATGGCCGCGAGGTCAGCCCTGCACTCAGCCAGAAGTAGACCTGATCTGCCAGAGCTGGGCCGGACCTGTTCCAGACCCGGCTGCAATCCGTCGAGCATGAGTCTGTGTATCAACAAGAGGCCCATATGTTGCCATCATGCCGCAGTGCTGTTATACTCTTACAACAGTTCTTGAAGCAATTAAGGTAACAACATTCAAGAACAATAGATGCATGTTTATGCCTCCATGCATTTGAAATAGTAACACAGAATGAGATATATACAGTATATAAATTAAATCTTGATGTGGTTTTGAGACCAAAAAGATTTTAGCAATTAAATAATTCCTAAGTGGTACCACAAATGTTGTGGAGTGAGTACAACTCCATTAGCAGCTCATTAGCATCA
This sequence comes from Coilia nasus, assembly GCA_027475355.1. Classification (NCBI taxonomy): domain Eukaryota; kingdom Metazoa; phylum Chordata; class Actinopteri; order Clupeiformes; family Engraulidae; genus Coilia; species Coilia nasus. The sequence continues at coordinate 28,090,466 of CM050209.1, read as the reverse complement.
TGTCTTCAGGTCTAGCCGGACTGAACCTGAGCTAGTCCACAAACTAGACTAGACTGCACTTCCATAGAGCCCATACAAAAACCATATGCACTGCTGATGGCTGGTGTGGCCACTCATAGCAGTGCATTCTCAGGGCCATGCAGCAGCTAGGACACATAATAGCTGTCGAACGTGTTGTTACAGAGCTGAAACAGTAGCAATACATCTGCTATTTCACGCCAGGTACATTACTATAAAACAGGAACACTGTTTAAGATACATAACCTGGTAACCTGGGACCTGTTTATTTGTGCTGCTATGTATGATCAACAAACAACATTGTTTTTCATGCCTATATGTTCTATGTTATGTTTAGGTTAGGTGGTTCACCACTTCCTCACAGTCATGTTTCTAGTGTTTTCTGCTTGAAACTGAAGAATCTCTAAATATGAGAAGGGAACTTGCACTATCAGAAGCAGACACTACAAAGATAAAAACTGGTTCAGTATGTTGGATAAAGAACACAGTCCAGGCGCACACAGATACAGATAGGTTGTTAAGTAGTTTTGTGTGCTGTTGCTGTACAGTGTGTAGTTATTTATTTTGACTCAGGCTGTCAAAGGGCATTAACAAAGCATTATTTTATATCCATACATACACTGTACAAATGGAGTATGCTACTGAGGGTGGAAGGTCGCCTACAAATATCACACTGCTGCCATGTTTTTCATGAACTGAGGTGCTCAGAGATGAACAAAGGAAATCTAGCTTTAACTGAGGGCATAAATTGGCATGTTGCAACAGCTCTAAAGCCCTGAGCTAAGAATGTCAAGAAGACGGCAAGAGATTTTTTTCTATTTTCTCTCCAAAGGGTAATCAGAGACGAACACAAAGATAAAAGTAATTCTTCCTGCTCTCACCGCAAATCAAAGAATATTCCAAGCTATTTTAGGATAACAAAAATCCATGCCTTAAGATCCCCAGAAAAAGCTATGAAAAAACAAACACACAATGAGGCATGAAGTCATACTCTGTGCCCCACTGCAGATTCAAATGCTGAATATTTTAAAACAGCAGCAGCGTCTGAAAATAATGTACACTCTGTATAAGGTCTGAAAACAATGTGGCTCCTCTATAATGCCTGAAAATATAGATGTTCTTTATCAATGTGTCATTTATTCACCAATAATGTGCCATTTGAACACCAAATATTTACATTGTTCAGATCCCAGTGGGTTAATTAACCTCCCCTACCTAACCCCCCCCATCTACTGCATGGCCTCTAATATATAGTAGGAAAGCCATTCTCCATGAACACACAGCTTTGAGAACAGCAGGCACTAAGGCAGGGCAACAAGTCATGTCTGAGGTCTATTCCTAAGAGGTCTGACCTTCACCTTTGACCTCTGTTTGTCCTGAGGCTACATGTTGATTGGCCGGGGCTGCGGATTATTATCGAGCTGTCAAGGTCGGAGGCACAATAACTGTATCCCATGACCATGAACAGAACTGGGACTGTGTGGGAACAGCAGAGGCTGCTCCTTGGATGTTGGTGTGTGTGTGTGTGTGTGTGTGTGTGTGTGCCAAGCCTCCCCCTCCATCTCATCTGCTGGAGGCAAACCTCCTGACATTGAATGTGTGGCTACAACACTGCAAAGAACAGCTTACTAAATTTGACAAGAGGTTTCTTCAGGGGTATTCCAGGAAGCGGGTTTAGTGATTTAGCTGAATACGGTCATTCAGAAGCCATAAGCTTTCTAATAGCAAAGCCCTATGGTCTTGTTTGGCTAAAAGACTGAAGCCATAAGACTTTACCTATTAGAGGTTTTCCATTATCTCTAAGCTAACTAGCAGAAGAGATCCCATTATCGCCATATTGCCTATTCCCTGCTGTTCCACTTTAAAAAAATGTTTCACTTGGTGAAAAAGTTATCACAGTGAAAAATAGATCAATTTAGCTCTTATAAACTTTTGGTTTAAGTAAGTGAACTTATAATGTTTATTTTAAACTGTTTTTTCCATTCAGATTTTTCTCACCACCTAGCCGGTAATAAACTTGCTTATGCTAACTGGATTAGTCACTAACACCGCCTACCTGTAATACCTCCCTGAATACTAAATATTTTGAAGTCTTTCACTTTTAAGTCTGTCACCTCTATTTCAGTCTGCAGGAACTACATAGCCGCGTCGATCAGGGACAAAAACACCATACTGCTCTCAGTTGTAAGTAATACTTTGCTTACAAGGAGGCTTTATTTTCCCATGGGCTCATAAGAAAAGGACAATCTAATAACAGATAACTGCAGAGAACTTTGGGGGTATCTTGTATCTCTGTATTTATACTGTAAGTGCCAGAGTCATTGGAGTTGAGGCCCCTATTAAAATGCTTGGACATGGCAGCGTGCCGGAGGTGGCAGGAGACAGATGACCGGCCTGAAGGAGAACACGGCCGCGCTGCCTCAGTGACGCGAGACCTGACGCGACCTTTGCCCTTTCCACATCGTTTCCCATAAACACAACAGCGAAAAATCTGACAGGTGATTGAAAAGTACAGCACTGCTTGGCAGAGAGGAAAGTGAGACAGCACTTGTGTGTGTGGGGGCGTGCGTGCACACACACACACACATTCTCATACACACAGACACACACACACACAAGCATGCATGCACACACATTCACACACACTTGGCAGTGGACATGACAAGGTTTTCATTGCTTTATTTATTTCTCCTGGAGCATTTGATTATATATTTATTTGCTCTCAGCCTTGCCTTCAACTTTCACACCACCAGCTGACCAAACACTGTCTAGAATTGTATGTGTGTACGTGTTTGTGTGTGTATGTGTGTGTGTGTGTGTGTGTGTGTGAAGAGTGAGCTACACTGTAAGATAAGAAATGTGTGTATGTGTGCATGTGTGTGTATGTAGCCTGTGTGTGTGTGTGTGTGTGTGTGTGTGTGTGTGTGTGTGTGTGTGTGTGTGTGTGTGTGTGTGTGTGTGTGTGTGTGTGTGAAATGTGCAATGCTGATGTAATGCCCTCAGTGGGAGGTCGAATGTGATTGACAGGCACATATAACTTCTTCAAGAGAGATGGTCGCCATCTTATCAAGGTAAGTGTAACCGAATCAATCACTTTTACATCCCTCATTAGGAGAAACCTTCGTGACGTACCGCATTAACACACAAGAGAGGACACATTCAAATATGGCCGCCAGGACATACTGTACAACAAGGAACAGAAACCTTGATGATGCAGAAAAGCCACAAAATAGAGGACAGAATCAAATAGGGTCATCAATCCGTAGGTGACTAAGGACCCTGAGAACACAAAGTACAGCAAGGAACAGACACGACACGACTTCCTGACGCACGACATATACGAAGGACAGAGTCAAATATACAGAATGACGCAGCAAATACACAAACACAGAGGACAGATTTAAATATGCCCGTCCGTCCGTCCGTCCGTCTGTCCATCCGTGTCTATGGCTATTGAGAACATACAGCAAGGAACAGAAAGCTTCACGATGCTTGGCAAATACACAAAAAAAGCAGACAGAATCAAATGTGCCCCGTCTGTCCGTCCATCCGAACACAGCTAGACTGTGACCACTGAGGGAACAGAACAGAAAGCTGATGGGCACAGATATCCACTGAGAGTAAATCCACTGAGATGCTAGTAGACTGGTATCTCAGAGGCATACTGCATCACACTGGGCTGTGATGTGGGATTGTGCTGCGGGGGACCTTCGGGGGGTCCTGTAGCGCTTGAGGAGTTAGGGCTGGTCCTGGCTCTGTAGCACGCCACAAGCTGTGCAGCCTCAAGCTGTGCCCATAAACACACACATATAGGAAGAGAGAGAGGAGAGAGAGAGATAGAGACAGAGAGAGAGAGAGAGATAGAGAGAGAGAGAGATAGAGAGAGAGAGAGAGATAGCCAGAGAGAGAGAGATAGAGAGAGAGAGAGATAGAGAGAGAGAGAGATAGAGAGAGAGAGAAAGGGAGAGAGAGAGAGAGAGAGAGAAAGAGACAGAGAGAGAGAGATAGAGAGAGAGAGAGACAGAGAGAGAGAGAGAGAGAGAGAGAGAGAGAGAGAGATAGAGAGAGAGAGAGAGAGAGAGAGAGAGATAGAGAGAGAGAGATAGGAGAGAGAGAGAGATAGAGAGAGAGAGAGATAGAGAGAGAGAGAGAGATAGAGAGAGAGAGAAAGGAGAGAGGGAGAAAGAGAAGACAAGAAAGTAAGAGCGAGAGGGAGAAGAGAGAGAGGAGAGAGACAAAGAGGAAGGATAGAAAGAGAAAAAGATAGAGACAGAGATACAGAGAGTGAGAGAGAGAGAAAGAGAGAAAGAGGGAGACAGAGAGAGAGAAAAGAGAAAAAAGAAGAGTGGGACAGAGAGAGAAGGAGTGGGAGGGGAGAGAGAGAGACAGAGACAGAGAGAGAAGAGAGAAATAGAAGAGAGGGAGGACATCATGCAAAACTGGCTCAACTTGTGCAGCAGTCCTGCAGGGCACAGGCTGCCCTCGCGCCTCTCCACACACACACACACACGCACACACACACACACACACACACGCACACACACCTCTGGCCATAAATCATGTCGGAGCCTACAGACTGGGGCCGTGCGGCTAAGCAGTGGTCAGTTCAACTCACACCCTCTCACCCTCTCTCCCCCTTGCCCCTTCTCTCTCTCTCTCTCTCTCTCTCTCTCTCTCTCTCCCCCATGCCCCCCCCCCCTTTCTCTTACCCTCTGTCTCCCTCGCTCTCGCCCTCTCTCTCTCTCTCTCTCTCTCTCTCCCTGTGCCCCCCCCCCCCTTTTCTCTTACCCTCTCTTTCCCCCTCGCCCTCTCTCTCTCTCTCTCACCTTCCCCCCCCTCGCCCTCTCTCTCTCTCATGCATCTTACTAATATCCTCTCCCTTCTTCCTTTCCTTCCTGTTCCTTCCTTCTATCTATTCATCTATTCATCCCTCTCTCTCTCTCTCTCCCTCTCTGTGCATATACATGCATGCATCTCTCCTGCATCCTCTCCCTTCCTCTCCCATTCTCCTTCCCTTCTTCTTCTATCCATCTACCCATCCATCCATCCATCCATCCACCCATCCACCCACTCTCCTCTCTCTCTCTGTCTCTCTCTCTGTCCATCTACCTTCCCCCACCACCCCCACACCTCACTTCTCTACTTCTCTCCGTCTGCCTCTTCCTCTGGGGCCGCTTGCTCTCCGATCCTCCTTACTTTCTTCTTCCATCCATCCATCCATCCATTCATCCACCCCCTCTTCTCTCTCTCTGTCCATCTACCTTCCCCCACCACCCCCACACCTCACTTCTCTACTTCTCTCCGTTGGCCTCCTCCTCTGGGGCCGCTTGCGCTCCGGTCCCCCTTCCTTTCTTCTTCCATCTATCTATCTATCTATCTATCTATCTATCTATCTATCTATCTATCTATCTATCTATCTATCTATCTATCTATCCATCCATCCATCCATCCATCCATCCATCCATCCATCCACCCCCTCTCCTCTCTCTGTCTCCCTTTCTGTCCATCTACCTTCCCCCACCCACCACCCCCACACCTCACTTCTCTATTTCTCTCCGTCGGCCTCTTCCTCTGGGGCCGCTTGCTCTCCGGTCCTCTGATGCTAATATGCAGCGTGATCTGCCGGCCGAGCATTTTATTCAGGAGAGAGGGGGAGAGACGGAGGAGAGAGAGAGAGGAGAAAGAGAGAGAAAGAAAGAGAGAGGGGGCACAAGAGAGAAAGAGAGATAAAAGAGGAAAAAGTGGAAGAGGAAGAGACAGAGATGTACAAGGGAGAGAGAGGAAGTGAGAGAGAGAGAGAGAGAGAGAGAGAGGCATGAGAGAGAGAAAGAGCGGAAAACAGTGAGAGAGGAAGAGAGAGACACACAAGAGAGAGAGAGGAAGAAAGAGAGAGAAAGAGGAAGAGAGAGACAGACAGAGAGAGATGCACAAGAGAGAGACAGAGAGAGAGAGAGAGAGAGAGAGAGGGAGAAAAAGGAAAATAGAGAGAGAGACAGAGAGAGAGAAAAGCACAGACGAGAGCGAGCCCACTGTGTGGTGCCAGCTAGCCGCAGCAATCACACCTCCTGGAGTGTCGGGGGCGAGCTGTTTCCCCCTCTAAAAGCTACCGAGGAGGGAAAACACGGCCGCCCCTGTCGGGCTGCAGAGCACACTGGGCTGAATCCACAGCCCTCGGGGAGAACAAACACGACAGAAACACGGCAGAGGAGAGAAGAAGGAAGGAAAGGGGTAAAAGGGGTAAAAAAAAGAAGAAAGAAACAAAGAACACACACACAAACACACACAAACACACACACACAAGAAAATTGAGCACTTAGCGCATGCTTCAAGAGCTTTTTCCTAAATGCTTCTTGCACAGATTGGAGTTTAAGGGCACAAAAAAAAGCTTCACCGCGCTGGAGTGCACACAAAACATTTAACATTTCCCTCTGACAGTCTCCATCATGACACACTCCTCGAATCACTCCATTATGAAGGGACCCGCTCAAGCCTGTCCCCCAGCGACACGGAGAGGGAGAGGGAGAGGGAGAAGGAGAGGGAGACAGCCTTGTGGCAGCGGGCCTGGCTGGCTGAATACTTCATGGAGGGAGGGCCTCTGACTGTGTCTGGACTCTTGACTGTGCTCTAAGCACCGCTATGCTGACTGCACATTCAGGTGGCCCATGTGGCAGGCGAATAGGAGTCTGTTGAGGGGACATATCGGGGGTACTTTACAGGCCAAGATTACAGCGTCGGCACGACATGGCAGTCATGAAGCTGGGCTCGCTAATGCCAAGAGGCCATATGCCCACACACACACACACACGTCCACAGAAACACACACACATGCTTACATGCATGTGCATACACACACGTACAGACTGACACACACACACACACACACAAAGACTGACACAGACACATCATTTGACTGTGGCCAACTATGTGCGTGGGACTCTGTGCCCGGGCGATATATTATATCTCAGCTGAAGGACAGCACACAAATGGACCCAGACAGACAGCTCAGGTCAAATCTCTCTCTCACTCCCTCGCTCTCTCTATCTCTCCATCACTCTCTCTATCGTTCTCATAACAGCGTCAAGAGGCCTCTGCTCGGCAGTAAATTATCGGAGGCGCATTTAACCCTACACCACGTGGCGGTGACAAAGCGGTCCTTGCTGACAAAGGGGGGCGATGTAATGAGAAAGAGTGCGGGGGAAGGGGGGAAGAAGGATGTGCTTGCTGGCTGGACAGCAGGACCGCGATATAGTCGTGACTCAGACACAGATTTTAATAAATGCCTTTAATGAGAGACACAAAGTGATTTACGAGCATATGGCCTGAGTCCGAACCAGCCTGCAGTCTGTCAGACAGAAACGAAAGGGAAATATAAAAACAGCACCACCCAGGCAACTCTTTCATGTAGGCCACAGGAAAGAAGAAAAAAAGACAGCCAGGGCACAGTAGTTGACATCAGTGAAGCCACCAGTGTCGTTTAGAGTCACATGAAAGAGGAAGATCCTGTAATCTTGATGGCGAATTTAATTAGGCTAAAATTTACGAGCCACTGAGTTTAATCTTCAATCACTTTTGAAGATAAAAGGACTGTTAAATTGAATGATGTCTTTTGATAAGCCTGAAGGCTGATGGGGAACCATTGCTGTAGTTGGGTCTCTCTCACAGCAGCCAGCCACCGGCACAGTGTTTAATGGTCCACAAGTTAATGGCTCTGTTGCTGTTTACAAAGTGAATGAAACTGCTTCAGGCCCCGAAAATACAGAACTATATATTATTCATAAATGGCCATATCAGGGCAACTATAGAACATTAATTCCATTCCCTGTCAGTTACCTCTGAAAAAAAACACACTGCTTACCTCCCAGGTGGTCTACTCATTTTTCCCCTCAGTATTTACATTTCACAACTACAAAACGGGGGCCTGGTTGGTTGTGTGACCGGGGCCACTTAATATTCTGGCTGTGAAGGACTGCAAGGTGTATATGCTTAATAAACTGGGCTCAAACCAAGCTCGTTTCCTTTTATGAGAGTTGTATGTATTTACGACATGTGCTTTAAACTCTCACCGACTCCTCACGGTTTTCTGGGGAGGGGGAATTTGTAAATAACGATATCATTATAAATACTCCCTGCTGATTTATTGTGTTTAAAGATTTGTTTCCACAAATATTACGTTACAAGGCGCGTGATATTCGGACCATTTCAGATGGTCCAAACAAAACCTTGCCTTTACCAGGGATCCAGTCCTCGGCTCTACTAACAGCCAGCCCGGCATTAGATTAAAAAAAATTCTAAGGGCCTTCGACCATGCGTTTAGGGTTGGAATAGGCACACCAGAAGTTGTTCAGATCGAACAAGCCATGATGAATTAATTACAAGCCGTGAGTAATTTTACTGCCATCACCCAGCCCTATAATCCAGCTGTCCCCATCCCTCTTATTGCCTCACACGTGTACACGTAGGACATAACTGTTTGGTCTCTCCGTCAAATATATGCGGTATGCCACTGCTAATTGTTTTGTCTTTTAATGTTTTTAATTTCATTATTATTATCATTAAACCGAAGCGCGCACGGAGTGTTCTCGCGCACTGCTGTGAAACGAAATGATAGGAAGTGTCCGGGATGTTTCCTTCCCAATCCCGCGAAATGTATGCGGATAGCAACACACTGTTTAATTGGGACTGGTGTGACTTGACTTTCCACCCGTGAAGAATTCAGTTTTGGTGTTTCTGACAACAACAAACCAAAATCACACTGACTAAAAGCATCAGCTACGGCTGCAGTTTTCCTGACGGTCTCTCTTGAAAAAACTGACATATCCGCCTTGTACATGTGGAGGGTCAGTTGAAAGCAGTGTGCACGGGGTAATGACATCTTACCTAACGTGAAGTAGGGAAGCGCGGTGTTGTCCAGATCATCCAGTACAGATATTCTTCCCGGCAGATCAGTCCGAACAAACAACAGTAGTCGGGATTCCCCTCCGGCCACGTTCCCCGAGCCACCACCACCGGTGAAGCTGAACTCGTTTTCCCTGAGCACAGGCAGGGTAGAAACGGTCACGGATTTAACTTCACACGGGCTCTCCGTGTCGGTCTCCTTCTCCCTGTCCTCGTCATGCACGGCTCCCGCTCGGTTTCCTCCAGCCGCCGCGGTCCCCGACAGAAACAGCCCCAGAAGGAGAAACAGTTTGAGTATTCGCTTTGCCATCCCTTTCACCACTCGCAGCTCTCGTGCCTTGAGTGTGGTGCTCATAAGATGCTGGCTCGTTTATAGCACCGTCTTCTGCACCGGGGACGCGGCCGTCCAGGAGGCGGCAGTACAGGTGAAGGCGGTTGATAGTTCTAATATCCCCCTCTTGTGATTCTGAATAGTGCGACTTAAAGACTTAGACAAGGACTTCTGTATTTATGCGAAAGACAGTTCAAGGCGAAAAATAAATAAATGAACGGATGTTCGAATTAGAGAGTATTTTTCTTTACTTTTTGTCACCTTAATTTGTTCAGTTAGAGATTTAAAGAAACACAGCACTGTCTGCCTCACTGTCTCAGCAGTGTAGACTACTGTCATTAGTTGACTTGAAGAGTACCTCTACTTCACGGTGGATTTATATACACTATTAGTATAAAGGACACTAAGGCTTGTAGTTGGGCTACACAAGCCCTAGGCTGCCCATATTGACTGCCACTGTTGCAGTGGTTTTATCACCGGCTTATTTATGTCATCATGTGCACAAGCTTCTATTGTCCTTGGGAAAAGAGAGGAACTTAAAATTCAGCCCGTAGGCTGTTTGTGGTTTGGACTAAATGTTACATTAGACTTATGCGCATCCTTATCAATCACTGTGACCTTGGGCTGGATTTCAGTCCCGTCTGAAGCTGCCATCTGCTTGTCAATACACCTCAAAATATCGGTGAAAACAGATGCTGCCTCTGTCAGCCTTCCTCCCAGTGGACCCAGCCTGCCTCTGCGGTCAGGAGTCCGCTCTGACCAGTATGCATGTGCGCTTTTTAAACCACATGTGCAGCAAAGCTTTTTACATTACGTTTGACTATGTTTATAATGAGGTTTGACCCCCCCCCCCCCCCCAAGAGCAATAATTATGTAACCATATATTTGCAAACATATATTTGTTAGTAGGGACAGACATTTTGTATTTATTCCTAGGTTCAGTTATTTAAAAAAGTGATCTGAAGATAGACACTATTATAGTCTTCGCTATTCAGTCACAGCCGAGTAGTCCCCTTTAAAGCACCTGTGTGAACCTGACAAGACACCCTCATCTTTTCACAGGCAGTCTAAGTGGTGAGAAGAGTGCAGGTGTAAAGCTGAAACAGCGAGAAGGGGAGAACTCTAACAAGAATGTTGGAGAGAACTTTGCCTCCGTTCGCAGCTAATGGAAAGCTTTTAAACAGCGTCCCTTGTTGGTTATATGAGATTTATTGCCGTTGAAATTGCCTTGACCCCCATGCCAAGGCGGGCCTCTGATTCCTCCAAATTGAATTTGACAGACAACAAGGCACACTGGCCGTCGGTCTAGACGGAGTCGGCTAAGCAGGTTTCCGCTGCGTAATGAGGAAGCTCCCTCTCCTCCCCTGAGCTCGCCTTGGAGCTCAGCAGAGGGAAGACAAGCCTCGCCTCGCCTCACCTCACCTCAACCCACCCCACCCCACCCCACCTCGCCTGTTTGCTGATGCATGGCAAATGAGTGAAGCACAGCATGGCCGCCCCCCCTCCCTCGTCGTTACCTTGAACCCCATACTGCTCCCGGTGTGCTGATTGGTGCCTTGCATGGCAGCCTACGCCACTGGACACTGGACACAGGATTTGGGATTTCCACGACTTATTGCCAAAGCCATACAGTATGTGCAGGACACACACAGATTTTGAAATGCTGTTATCCGTCTTCTAGCATGAGATGCCCTGCACGTGTGGACACACTCCAGCACACACATTTGCTACACTGGAACAATAATAAAAACAGTATAATTATTTTAACATATTGATTTAGTCGTAATTGGATTCAAATCCCAGACTGTCTAAAATTTAGCACATGCAGAATTAGTAAAGCCTGAGGGTAGATGGATGCGAGTCAACCTCACAGGCACAAAATGCCACAAATTTAATTCTGTGTAATTCAATATTTGGACCATGTCCTGCCTGATACTTCACACTGTACAGTAAATTATCTCCCAGTCCTTTTTCACACAAGATCATCTTCCCTCCACAGACCCCGTTCAAATATCAAGCTAAATATACTCATTGTGGAAAGGATGCCACCTTGCTCAAGGACTTTTCGATGAAAAATGATTATGGGAATGTGGACTTTCTAGGTAACTTCAACTAAATAAACGCTCAAAGGCGAGGCATAAATTGAAGGGAAAATGACAACTTTTTCTGGACTTTTTTTGTGTTACACTGCCCAAATGGGGACACAGAAAAGAAACACTAGTGAACTGCTGTAAAATAAAGTATATATATATATAGTTTTGGTGCACTGTGTTGTGCATGCACAAATGGATGACAAAAGCTTTTTTGTCTGATTGTGCATTCTTCCATATCAACACAGACTGTACAGCTATATTTGTTAAACATCCCCACTGTGCGACTTCATCCTTTTAATACTGCAGAGTGATTTCGCTGCCTGTACACATAAATTCTAAACATCAATATGACACAGCCTGCACCCTTGGATAGAAGAGGCCATAAAAATACTAAATCCGTGATTCTGTATGTGCAGAGGAGCATTTTTATTATGCTATTTATTTGCTTAAGGCTCTAAGCTATTACGCAGGCACCCTTGCCTCTGTCCTTTAGCCTATGAGGTTCCTATTATGGGCTGCTTGTTAATCATGCCACTCCAACAGCACAGCTACAAAGATGGAGGACCAATTGTACCCACTTCCTGCCTCCTCTCTTCTTTGTACTTTTTTTTTTTTTTGGGGGGGGGGGGGGGGGGCAGTGCCTTTAGGATAAGGTCGAGCCTTCACACATGTTGCAGCTGAGCAATGCTAATAGGAAGCCCATCCTAACATCTGACACACACACCAACCCCTTCCCGTCACACACACAGACATACACACAGACCAAAAACACACACACACAAACACACATCCACAACAAGAAACACACACAGCCACAAACACACGCACAACAAACACACTCACACAACAAATACACACACACACACACACACACTCACACAACACACACACACACATCTTTCTCACGCCATATGGACCTCCAAACAGGCATTCGCACATTGTAAGCCTGAACAGAACCGCTGACATGTCTCAAAGCTTCCTTATGAAGTGTGTGTTTGCGGAGGACACACAAACACAAACAGAAATCAATGCAGCTCGCTCCCAGAGTCTGTGACTGCATGGGATCATTCAGATTGTGCTTGTTTGCTATTCATGTCTGGAATTGGCTAAATGTGAAGGTAAACACACAAAGAGCAAATGTTGCCGCATGACAGCTTTGCATGTTGGTAATACAACACATAAGACTTGAATATAAATTGCCATGAAATGTAAAAGGGCAGCCAAAGACATCAAATGTCTATTTTTTTCTTCTTCTTCTTCTTCTTCTTCTTCTTCTTCTTCTTCTTCTTCTTCTTCTTCTTCTTTTTCTTCTTCTTCTTCTTCTTCTTCTTCTTCTTCTTCTTCTTCTTCTTCTTCTTCTTCTTCTTATTATTATTATTATTATTATTATTATTATTATTAGTAGTAGTAGTAGTAGTAGTAGTAGTAGTAGTAGTAATAGTAGTAGTAGTAGTAATAGTAGCAATAGTAGCAATAGTAGTAGTAGTAGTAGCAGTAGTAATATACAATCAACAACACAAACACACATACTGTAAGGTACACTATAAGCTACAACTTAGCTCCTTTGACAATCTACATACACATCTTTCAGTTTATACAAAATGCTTGAAAGACATGGAAGTAGTGAAGTGTGCAGGAAAAACATTAAGGAAAGAGGAATGAAATATGACCACATGATGATCATGTAGAAGAGTGAGCTCAGAGATGAGTCTGTATAAGAAGGTAGCACCCAAAGGGAGCATCCATCAAACCTTTCAGCTCAGATTAGACGTCAAGATCCTGAAAGATGGCACTTTGCAGCCTATTCACACTGTCTTTTACATGGCATCATGCCTCTGAGGAAGCCAGGAAGTCTTAATAGAGGTACTATTAAAGCACTTCATCACCACAGCGCCACAGAGTACATACAGGAAAAAATGACTTTTATATTTTTTATTATTATTACACCAGAGTAAAAATATACATAATAAGTGATTCCTTAGATTGTTTGAGAGGTTACTGTCATTGGATGTTTTTTTGTCTTTTATTACAACCAACTACAGCTGAGCGCAATATACCGGAGACACTCGTTTACAATAAGGGGTTTAGTTTTATAAGTATCCATGTGAACATCTGTATAATGTGCATGACTGGCCAGTGCTGTAAATTCACAATCCCTGAACAGTAACCACAGGATGTCTTGTCTCAGGAAAAAGAGAACTTTGTTCATTTGAAGTAGGACAAAGAGCCACTACTGAGATAAGAGTTCCTGAGATGAGAGCTCCTGACATGAGAGTTCCTGAGTCCCCAGTAGGCCACTTTTGAGGATAAGGGAGTGATTTATCTAGTCTAGTCGTCCTCCTCACGACTACAAGATTAGGGCACACCTTTAATCTCTCCCATCTACAGAATTCAAACAAAACTAGAAAAGCACTCAGAGAGCGCAGACCTCCGCCAGGGCAGCTCAGATCATCACCAAAATCTAATTCACAAAAATAAAGTCAGTTGGTAATGCTGGTCAGATTAAACAACATTTATTCTCCTGGACCAGGCCAGCAAATGCCTTATCCGCACGGATACACCTGAAGGCATCTTTCAGTCGACATGAGGTATTTTGGGCAGGCAGTATTTGGGCAGCATTTTGGGCAGGCAGTATAAAGTGTGTAATGAGGTCCACACACACACACACACACACACACGCACACAGACACACACATGCACACACACACACACACACACACACACACACACACATACACACGCGCACACACACATACACACACACACATGTGCCAACACACACACGCACAAACACACACGAACTCATGACACATGACTCATGTATAGGCCCATCCTGCAGCCAGAACGTTGTTACATGCAGCATATCGATTTTTTGTGTCATGAACAAACAAATCAATGTTTACTATATTCACTGTCCGACTCAAGTTCATATCTGTCAAAGCCTAACATAAAACACTGTAATATAGCACCAACAAACAGAGAAATAAAATATTCATATGTGAATAGATACTGTACATACATAGATACATATATGTACAGACATCAGTACAGCACCTAGCATACCCAGATATATGTGAATATGTAACAGTTCATATCAGAAAGACCATGTGATGGGGTCTAATCTCTCTGACACTAGACACCTACGCTAAAAGAGGCAGTTATTCAATTACAGTTCCTGGTATCTTGTGTTTGTGTGTGTAGAAGTGGGTGGGTGTGTGTGAGAGAGAGTGTAGGTTTTTGTAAGAATGAATGAGTGTGTGTGTGTGTGTGTGTGTGTGTGTGTATGTGTGTGTGTGTGTGTGTGTGTGTGTGTGTGTGCACGTGTGTGTGTGTGTGTGCATACTGTATATGTGTGTGGTGTGTGTGTGTGTGTGTGTGTGTGTGTGTGTGTGTGCGCGCATTTGTGTGTGATAATTGAATGAGCATGCCTGTGTCTGAATGTTCAGTAGAGCACCCAGTTAAGGCTGGTTAAATAGTGCTGTGAGGGAGCACAAATAACAGAGCAAAGGGCATGCTTTGCCACAAGAACAGTAAACACCATTGCACACCACTACCGCTCTATGCAGACACATATTATTCAGTCAGAGTCAGAGTCCAAGGCCCTACATAGAAGATAAATGATGGAAGTTACCAGAAATGTGTGGCCAGCCATAGTCAGATGTGCTCTGTGGCAAAGTAAGTTGCCAGGCTCTTTCTCTGGGCAGAAGAAAAGGCAGGAGAAAGGTGAGGCAGAGAGAGAGCAGGCTTTCGTACGCAAGACCCAGTAACAGAACAAAGGCCGTCAAGCTTCTCATCTTGTGTTTGTGAGTTTTAACAAAGGTGAAATAATGGATAGAGCTATTAACTGAGAATGACAATAAAAGTATTTTTTTTATCTTTAACTTTGTGCCTTTGCTGGGTGTGTGCTGGGTTACAAAGTAAAGCTGAAAGTACAGAGAGGGCAAAATGAGTTAGTGTAGAGCTACGTCATCATCCGACCAACTCATCAAATTACTCAGACAGACCAAGGCTTAGAACACAAACCCACAAACACTAAAAACAAAAAACCCTGAGCCTGTAACACAAAGATGTCTTCAAAAGAGTCTGGCAACAATCAAAAAGAGTACATAAATAAATGAATAAAGAAAAGAAAAGAAAGGAAAAACACTCATTTTTTGCATTTTGATAGTGATTGTCAAGGACACAAAACACCCTACACTGAAGAGGAGCCTCACTGACCCTGACCGATTAGAGTGCACCCCTGAGTCTCTCTGAGAGTCTACAACAAAAAGACACAGTGGGTAGACAACACAAAGACTGTGTGAGTCTAAAAACAGCATCAACAACAACACATCACTTTTATACATTGCTTGTAAAAGTTAAAGGTTAAAGGTTAAAGGGAACTTAACTGTATGCAGACAATCTGTAACACCTCTGAGAATCATAATCAGTACACCAGGGGGATGATTGAGTATGTTACAGTCACTTATACAAGACCAGAAATATAGCCGATAGTACAAATACAACACAGAATCTTAAAGTAATATGTAATAAATAACAAATAAAATAATACTATAAAGGAAGAGAAATAAGATTAATTAAAATCTATGCACCTAATATGTACATATCGACACAGATATGCTACACTGTGGATATATACGGAGCTTACAGAGGGCTACAACACAAAGAAACGGTGAGTCCAAAGCACACACTAAAGAGGCCCCCATGCACAGCACTTTCCCCCATGTTTTACACCCCACATGGCGACAAGCACAATGCCCAGATGCACCCCACATAAAAGAGGACAGAAGCACAAAGCACAGGCCCCCAGCTGGCTACCAGGGGTGGCCACACAACACAACTCAATGGCCTGCCCACCAGCAAGGGCAGGGTGACGCGGCAGTCAGCACAGTGTCTTTTCATATCTGTCAGTTGTCATCTCTGACAATTACAAGCATCTCTGCTGGGCAAATCCAACTGTCACTTCCAGTTGAAACTTTATTTCAAACTCCATGCATTTGTAAAAGAGGCAGGAAGTTACACAGCACAGTGCAGTTTGTAGCTCTGAGAATCCTCCCAGCAACTCCATAACAATAGTAAAAATGCCACACAAAAAGCAGAATTCAAAAATTACAAATGCAGGATAAATGTCTATAAGCATGAATGCACTATGTGCCTGATGTATGAAGAGGAGAGCGCAGTATTCTATATGCCAGGTACACATGTGGAGCCCGCAAGGCTCGTAACGGTTAGGTCAGTAGTGGTTTGTGTCCAGGACGCACGCGCGCGTGTGTGTGTGTGGGTTTGTGTGTGTGTGTGTGTGTGTGTGTGTGTGTGTGTGTGTGTGTGTGTGTGTGTCTGTGTGTGTGCGTGCGTGTGTCTGCGTGCACATCTGTGTCTGTGCCTGTGTTTGTGTATTGCTTGTGTGTATTTATGAAAGCAGTTAAGAGTATATCATTGCATGGGTTTTGGAAATTAAAGGCCAGTCCATAGTGTTGGAATAGGTGTCAGAGGGCTGGACAGTGTCATTCACATGCTTGATGGTTTTACTGGCCTTGCGGCCCCCTATTCTCTGTGCCATGTCCCTGATGACAGAGGTGTGAAAAGGTTCTCCTGTGGGTGTCTATGGACACGAATGATGTCATTCACCCTGCCCATAACGCTGCTTTGGTAGATGTTCTACTAGTTTGGTAAGACTCTTTCGGTGCTTTGGTAAGATTTCAGAAGATGCTTATTTTACTGTTTTTACGGTTTTATTTTAATCAATGTTTATTTCATTGTTATATTTTATTTATAATTTAATTTATTTTTTATATCTAGTATTGACACACACAGTCTTCAGAGTCAGTGGACCAAGCATTTCACTGAATATTGAACTAAGCGCAATATCTACAGTATGTGATAAATAAAATTTGAAATAAAAAAATACACCCCAATACTAAGTATTTGTTTCAGCTATTCAGTAAATCAATTAAATGAATTAGTAAAATCACCTGGTTCTACTTGTGCCACCTGCAGAATTAAAGCATTTTGCAGCTCAGAAATGGTAATAGGAACACCACACACACACACACACACACACACACACACACACACACACACACACACACACACAAAGTTGTGCCATCTGCTCAATTAAAGCAGGTGATTTTAGAAGCTGGGTTGCCCAACACCGGACTCTTCCATGGATCGTGTGTCCCCTCACCACACACTGTGAAGCCTTGCAGCCCTGTGCAAGCAAGACTATGACAGAGGGAAGGATGCTTATGTATTTTACTGAGCGTTTTGTAGAATTGATGGTTTTTGCTTGGTGTGCCAAAGTTTATCAGCCTTCTCAAGAAAAGCAGATACTGTTGGGATTTCCTCACCAGGTGTGCACTGCGATGTGAGGACAGGTGAGCTCCTATGAGGTGCGATCACTTGCGATCATTTGTTGAATTAAATTGGACAGATTGTTTACATCACACATACATAGGTCAGCGTAAAAAAAAAAAAAAACATGGTCAACCTCACCATCATCGGGAGAATTACACAGCTAGAAATAATTGCTGCTGTCCTTTAATGGCTTCTCGATAATAACATTAGACCGAGGAAATGGCTGACAGACAGACACACGCGGCAGGGACTGTGGTTAATGTGCTCAGCACAAGATTGACTTCAGCACCATGGTCAGCGCCTACATGCACTTCGCACTGCCATTATTGTATCCATTAGCTTCTGGGGGAGATATGCGGACTGGCAGGGGACAGCACATGTCAAGGCACAGGTCCCTTAACAGAGCCTTGACTCCTATGCACTGTGACAATAGAGATAGATGCACAGAAGCACAGCGGAGACAAGCTCAGCTCCACCGAGTGGGTGTAATAGCCGGAAACCATGATGCGAAGGAAGCTTCCAAAGGCTGTACAGAATTCATCTATACAATTTATTCAACTGACTGTTGTCATCACAGTAAGAAGAAAACTCTCATGAACTTTACTTGAATGCATGTTCATCTTAAAAAAAAAGCCTGCATATTTATGTGTTTAACTCTTTTGTCGTGCATTTCTCTAAATGCCTCAAGGAGTGTTATTTAGATAGAGATGTGCTTCAATTAAATGTGACATCTTGGTTTTTGTGTGTGTATATGTGAAAATATGGAAAGAAGATTGTTGCCTTCAGCTCTGACAGTAAGGCTTACATGTCTGTCTGCCCTGAAGATGGCTCCATTCCACTGAGTTATATTGTAGGAGGGTAGCGAATGATGCTTTATCGCAAAATGGAGCCTAGGACCTTGAGTCATTACACACCACCCTGACAGCTTATATGGTTGTCATTTATAACACAAAATTGCTTCTTTGTCATTTTGTTCAGAATCATGTCTGCTCTTTTCTGTTTCTATTCTTCCCTCCGCTCTCGTCCCATCTTCCCCATTAATTTATGGAGGCTAACAACCGTGGCTGGGCCAAACGAGGAGCTGCTCTCCTCTCGGCTGGACAAGTCAAGCGTTTTCCTCCACTCCCTCTGAGAGTCACTGCCTCTCAAATCCTCTTGTTCCCTCTGTTACACAGCTGTTCCTCTGATCCTCCCTCTCTCTCTCTCTCTCTCTCTCTCTCTCTCTCTCTCTCTCTCTCTCTCTCTCTCTCTCTCTCGCTCTATCTTTCTCTCTCTCCTTCCTCCCTCTTCCTCTATCTCTCTCTCTCAGTCTCTCTCTCTATCTCTCTTTCCCTCCCTCTTTTTCTCTCTCTCACACACACAGACACACACACACACACACACACCCGCTTACTCTCTCCCTCCCATTCACAACTTCCACTCTCATTTTCTCCTTGTCTTTTTAAGGCTTATCCCTTATCTCTTTTCCCATATTACCACACACACACACACACACACACACAAACTGACACAAACACACACACACACACACACACACATACACACAAACTGACACAAACTGACAGCCCCAAGTGTTGGAATCCCTGGTGAGGAGCTTTTGACATGAGGAAACACTGAATTATTTCCACAGACAAAAAAAAATTGGTCAGATATAAATAACAGTTCTCAGACTGTGAAAAGGATTTTAGGGGAAATAAATTCACGGTCTTGACATTCTTTGAGCTCTTTCTGCTGCAGACTATTAATCACAGCACTGTTAATACATACAGAAAATATGTCTCACTTTGTTCCGTCACATATTTCATTGGAAATGCCAGCCTTTAGACTATTATTACACACGTTCATTGTAATGTGCTGCCCGTGCATTATGCATGAATCACATGCAGCTGGAAACTGTCAGCTGCAGTCAAGTGTTAATTAGATTTGAATGTTTTGGTATTGTGCTGCTATTGCTTCTATGCTTAGCCTGATGCAAATGAAATTGTTCCTTATTGTTTATGGAATAGGGACGATATGCCCTTGTAATTGTGATTCATCAGTGCCTTTGGCAATAAAGAGCCATAAATTATTGCTATAAAAAAAGAAGATATGCAATGATACAATGGGGATCTACTTCACATGCCCATAGCATCTGCTTCCACAGTCAACATAAGGGTTAAGAGCCACACGCTCTGAATGGTAATGTTGGGCAAAATGCAGTTGCCGTGCTAGTGTAAGGACCCCTGGGCTTTCTAATGATGAGGCCAGTGGGGTGCAGGTGAGTTAGGTTTCGTGTTGCCACAAGATGGACCTAAAACAAAATGGCCGACGTGTGTACATTTTACTTAACCAAGCTTTCCTGAGTATCACAGAGTTGTCAGTTCAATTTCATTCAAGTCATGGAGCTTTACTGGCATGACTGTAAAGGTTACAATTTTACCAAAGCAGTATGGCATGTATATTATACAGAAAGGTGTAGAAAGTTTTCAAAGACGTCTGTCAGGCGGTGCTGATGCTTGACCACCTCCTCAAATAAAACGCCCTTCAGTTTGACATTTAAAAGAAAAGTAAGTGACTGCAGGGGGTTTCACACACTTAGTACTTTATTCTCCTCCACATCTGCTGATTGCACCGTTCACATGTTCCAGTTTATATGCAGCCAAAAAACATGACATAGAGTAGCATGAACTTAAAATCAGAGGAGCTAAGTTGTAAGCAACTGCACTTTATTTTGGAGCTTGAAGACATTTTACCTTTTATCCAAAAGGCTTCTTCAGTTCTGGCAAGCCTTTTGGATGAAGGGTGAAATGTCCCAATTGCTTTCAACTTAGCTCCTTTGACTACCGTGAACTGGATGAATGAGAATCTACACAGACATGTTTAAAATGCCACCAAGCCTCAGGCAGCTGGAGTCTTTTTTTCTTCAGATATTTTTATTTTCTCCTTCCCTTTCCATTTGCTCTGGTCAGTAATGATGTAATGACTAAACTTCAATCCATTAACCAAGGGGTACCAGCGGAGGACTGAGCTTTGCAGGCACTTTAATTCCATTTTATTACAGAAAGTGTTTTTAATGAAACAGTTTAAAGACAGGCTCGCGTACCCTAAAAGCAAAAAAAAAGGCAGATGCAGTGAAAGGAAACAATTCCTTTAGTACTTTTTACTATTTACTCAAAGAAATTGTGCCTCTTTTCCCTGTTTTCCTCCAGCTAAAAAGCTTTTTGGGGAGATTGAATAGCCACTTAGGTCATTGCCGGGAAGAGAAACCTAGTTGTTTATTGGCCTTAACGTACCACCTGAGGGAATCAAACTGTGTTATTGCCTCAGTGGCACCTTCTGTCAGCTGCCGAAGATAACCAAGAGAATCAAATTTAGGACGTGATACGCCAAATCAGTTTTGCATGTGTAGACTATGAGCAGCCATTTATTAAGCGTTTTAGTCTTAGTATTTGATGGTGTTGTACCCAATGTGCTGTTCTGATTTATGTAAAAAAAAAAAACGATAAAATCTGTCATGATTGATCTTCTTTTTAAAAACAAAAGAAGCCAGACTGAACACTTTTGAAAGAAGTAGCTATCATGGCATAGGTGAAGGTATGAGGTGTTCTTGACCAGGACCTCCTTTACAGTTGTCCATTCTATAGGCCAGCTGGACAGTGTGCTCAATAACGTGTCACCTACGTTTGCTTTCTGTTCAGGTGACATCGTTGGCTGGGCATCTGGCACCACCTCTATTGTTGAATCAATGTGTTTGCCCACTATCACACACAAGGCCAGGTACATTTATTTCATCTCATAAAATGAGTGCAAATGCTGAAAAGGATAAAAGTAAAGTAAGCATAAGGTAAATAAAATAAATATTTATTAAAACAGAAAAAAAAAACACAGACAGCCAGCCAACCAAACTCAACACAGGACTCCACCAATCGCACCCCAGCTCCCTGCTCCCCGCCCACTGGTTCACAGACAGCCAGCCAACCAAACTCAACACAGGACTCCACCAATCGCACCCCAGCTCCCTGCTCCCCGCCCACTGGTTCACAGCCAGCCAGCCAAACTCACTCCACTCCTGCACACAACACAGTCCTCCTCCGACCGCACCCCCGCTCCCCGCCCCACTTATTCACAGACAGCCAGCCAGCCAGCCAAACTCACTCCACTCCTGCACATAACACAGTCCTCCTCCGACCGCACCCCTGCTCCACGCCCCACTGATTCACAGACAGCCAGCCAGCCAAACTCACTCCACTCCTGCACACAGCACAGTCCTCCTCCGACCGCACCCCCGCTCCCCACCCCACTGATTCAAAGGAGCAGATAACAGTTGCCTGCTGCATCCGCCCACGTATGCATCTGTCGCCAGCGGCCATGCCGCGTGACAATGCTGCATATAGAGAAACACCACAACCACAATGAGTGAGATAAACAAGATGGTTGACACCCCCACACAGATGTGTCCTGTACTGTTGTAGGGTGTGAATCGACACAGAGCTGTGGCATGGGGGAATAGCTGTGACACGATCTGTCATGGTTTAAAGCTAATCAGGAATCAAGTGGCACTTTCAAGGCTTGTCATTTTCCAGGCTATTTCTCTGATGACTTCCTACTTCCTCAGGGACACCACTGATGCCTCTCGGTTCACCATGTCGGGGTGAAAGATTGAGCCGATGAGGTCAGACAGCTTATCCTAAACCCCCAGAGACCCCAGCAGACTGACAGATCTGTCAGGCATCATGCCATGATTAGCACTCTCTGACCAAAAAAAAAAACACAGACAACACTGAAATACATCAAATCTCTTTTTAAAGTCCCTTTTGTTATAAAACAATACACATGTTTTATTTTTCATATAATTTGGAAGACATGCAACATATTTTAGCTGGTGAGAAATCCTTTATTTTCCAGTTAGATAAAGCTGTGTTGAAACAGGAGGATGAAACAAAACACACAATCCTCCCCACAAGTCTACCTTTTTGCTATGTGAAAAAAAATCTAACAAAGAAAAAAATGCTTTTAAAGAAATGTTTTCAACAGCAATATTAAGGTGATGTATTCCCTGAGAGTTAAATGAAAAAGATGAATACAGGAAATGTGGTCTGGTAGCAATTTACAATTTAATTAGCTAATTACAATTTAATTAGCTTGTTTTCCCCAGATTTACTGTAAGTTTTAAATGTGTTTAAATGTGACATCATGTCTATGAAAAACTGCTGCAGCTTTGTGTGGTTGCTCTTTATATTGATAACTGTCATAAATATTGATAATTGATAGTTATCTCATGAGAACTCATATTTTACTTATCCGTGGTAAGTAATACACAACAAAGCACAACAACATAGAAGCTGTGGTTCTTGTAACTGGAACTCAGTTCTACCTTTGCCTTCAGTGTACTCCTCTGAACCTCTGGAGAACCTGCACATCAAAGGTGACCCCATCTCCCTCATCCCGGCACAGGTGCGGTGACTGTACAAAGAGGTGATGGGTAATGTATGAACAGCGCCACTCAGATCTCTCTAGCCTTCTTTAGAGTCGTCGCACAACAAAGGCAAAAAAGTCCAAAAGGCACACGGCGGCAGAGAACAATTTATGCTGAATAATACATAAAAAGGGGGCGTAAAGACTCCTGCGTGTGTTTGCGGATGCATAAATCATGGACAACAGGGGCGACCCCTCTGTTCTGGATGGGGGGGTTTGGCTTTGAGGCCGGTGCCACTGCCTCAGCAAGGCGCCCGCTCTCATTATCATCAGGCCAGTGCCCTGGCCGAGGCCGTCCCTCTGACCACATGCGACAGCAGAACACGCGGCTTGGTGGTCGTGGTCCGGTCACAGCCAAGGGAGTTCAAGTCCGGGGCTTCATTTGTGTAAGGACAGAAGGACAGGACAGGCAACTGACAGCTTGTGTATGCCACTTACAGCACACTAGCTTCAAAAACAACTACAGCCAATTACTGTACAGTTGGATTCCTAATTATGTGCCTTTCCAGTGAATGCAGCAGTAATGTCTGAAACATCTAAAGCAAATGATCATTCAGACAGACAGTCAGACAGACAGACACACACAAACACACACACACACACACACAGATAGATGGATGCTGTAGATAGATGCAGGGGAGAGCAATTACACCACACCAGCTTTCATCTCCCCACCACCCACCCACCGCCATTCCCTCCATCCACTTTAACACATTCAACCCCCCTACACACACAAACACACACACACATACATATACCCTCCGTCCACCCTAACACATTCAACCTCCCCCCAACACACACACACACACACGCACATACATACACTCTCCGTCCACCTTAAGACATCCAAGCCCCCCCCCCTTTCCCTACACACACCTGCACACACACACACACACACACACACACACACACACATACACATCCCCTTCTCGCCTCGTCTGTCAGGCACAGGCACAGGCACTCATTTGCAATTCCTGACACCATCCTCCCACACTGTGGCCTTTTCGGAAAATCAGAGACTTAGAGCTAATTAAATGGACGCAAGATGCAATTACAGGGAATCCTAATTAATGGCATACTCACATAATCCTTTAGTAAGCTTTTTTTTTTTTGTATTATTATTCATGTCTATTTTATACTTTCCTGTCTAGTATTTTCTTTTTGAAAACATCCTGACTGCCCATTCTGAACCAGTATAGCTTAAACAGATTTAAACAGGTTTTAGTAATTTCTACCCATATATATATATACAGTATATACATCCCAAACATCAGTTTGTGAATAAATTGGGGGGGAACATTCGCAAGTCATATTTGGCATAATTGCTGAGGGCTATAAGACACTGACCACCAGGACCTTTCCGTGATGCAGTGGAGGAAGAACATGAATATTAGTATGTGTGTGTGTGTGTGCATATGTGTGTGTGCAGGTGTGTGTGTGAGAGTGTGTGTGTGTGTGTGTTTGTGTGTGTGTGCATATGTGTGTGTGTAGGTGTGTGTGTGTGAGAGTGTGTGTGTGAGTGTGTGGGCGTGTGTATGTGTGTGTGTGTGGGTGTGTGTGTGTGTGAGCGTGTGTCGTGAGAAAAAAAAGGATAATTTTTCTTTTCATCTGCAGAAGGTCACATACATGGGTGTAGGATGCACAGCCTTGGCACAATCACATTTCCATTCTAATGGGCTGTGCTTCATGAGAGAAGGATAATAAACGCAGAGGCCGGCGTGAGGCGCATAGAAGGATAATAACAGAGGCAGCCCAGCGTTAGGCACATAGGATGTGACCGTCATGTGAAGATGACGACGAGAGCACAGAGACGAGCGCGAGCAGGGTGGTTCAGACGGAGCATACTCTGATTAAAGTTGATGTGAAATCAATTAGTGCAAGAGGAAACCATCTCAGCGCTGCCTTCATTACCCATGGCCGGCCTTATTTGCCTACTAATTGCCTTTAATGGCCTCGTTGAGCAGGGACTCTATCCCATAATACACCACTTCCTGATGAGCATGTTCCCTGTGCATGTGTCTGTTGTAAGGCCACAGGGGTGATCACACATACATGACAGCCATATATGGGTCCTGTAATGGGATTTATAAAACTAACATTTTGATTATTGTTTCAGGTAAGAAGCTTCATTCATACAATCTTCAAATAAGAGTAAAAAGCTTTCTTCACGTTGCACTTTTCATACTGTGTTTCAAACGGGCTTTAAGAGTCTCACCCTGGGCCCTCCAGGAGCACGCACAAATGCACAAGGTCAAGGAACAGATCCCTATAGACATTTTATTCTCACGATCGTCATAAAATAGCTGAGAGGCCATGTGTAATATTGGCAATAATAACGACTGCCACAGTGTGGGCGTTTTTGCTCAAGATCAACATAAAATAGCTGACAGAGGCAGACTCTGTAAAGCTTTACCCCTGAGGCAGTCAAAACTGCATGCCGATGACAGTTTTTTCGTTTAATTTTTCAAACGGGTTCTGTTTGTGTTAAATGTCCCACTGCGGGATTGATTACCAACTTATTAGAAGCAAAATGGAGTCCAGCACTGAGGGGAGACTTGGACTTGACATGTAAGAGTGTTTTTGATTCTTAATTTCTCCAATTCAGACATAACACATAATGGCAGAAATGCAGACAGCAAAATAAGTCAGACAGAAAGACAGACAGAAGAAAGAAAGAAAGAAAGAAAGAAAGAAAGAAAGAAAGAAAGAAAGAAAGAAAGAAAGAAAGAAAGAAAGAAAGAAAGAAAGAAAGAAAGAAAGAAAGAAAGAATTTCTCCATCTCAGAGATAATACATAATGGCAGAAATGCAGACAGCAAAATAAGACAGACAGAAAGACAGACAGAAGAAAGAAAGAAAGAAAGAAAGAAAGAAAGAAAGAAAGAAAGAAAGAAAGAAAGAAAGAAAGAAAGAAAGAAAGAAAGAAAGAAAGAAAGAAGTTTGGTTAGTTAATGTAACATCAGCATTTTGTACCATCTGACATACCGCACAGCTACGCAGTCCTACCCAGCCACGGGGTGCACTACCTGATGTAATAAAGGGGGGGGCACATACCAGAGATGGGCTAAGAAAAGCATATTTGAGTAGGTTTCCTTTTTCACCCTGGGGTTTAAGACAAGACTAAGGGGCAGCTGTGGCCTAGTGGTTAGAGAGCTGGTCTTGTGATCGGGAGGTTGTTGGTTCGAATCCTGCCCTCCCCATGGTTGATATGCCCTTGAGCAAGGCATCTAACTCCACACTGCTCCAGGGACTGTAACTGAAACCTTGTAAACACAGTACCTCTCAGTTACTCTGCATACGAGTGTCAGCTAAGTGTAATGTAAACACAGTTTTCATCTTACAGCCCTACAGCTTGGAAGCGGAATTGTTTCTCATGGAGAACTACAGAGAGGCGGCCTACTCCTCCACACTTACTTAGTGCAGTTATAGCCCATGGAGGGCAGCAAAGTGAATTCAAAAGTGCCTTTCACCCTGTTACAAGTTGATGAACCACTAAAACGATTTTGGAAACATTGTTTTAAGGGTGAAAAAGGTACGTATTGTTGCTTTAATATCTAACAATGGATTGCAGAGTACTGCAATGATATCAAGGACTTCAAGGACTGGCCTGAAATGAAAAGCAAATAATAAGACTAATTTAGGGGTGAACGTACATCAAGGTGTCTAATGAAGATGAATTTTATAAATAACCGACCACATCTGTGTGTGACGGGCTGTCAGAGCGGGCTGTTGAAAAGTACCACAAATCATGTCACTTACAAACTTAGTTGAGACACGTTTTTGGAAAAAAAGTCAAAAATGCTGAGGCGGTGATTTTCATCATGACTGGTTTTAATTCAACTACATGATGAAGATTAAGTGCTGTGCAGATTAAAGGCATGCTCCTTATGTCCCTCTTCTCCTCCCGTACCCTCCTCCTCTCCTCTCATAGCTGAAGTTGTCTTCACACAGCCCACACTCCTCTCATAAAGACAGCAGGGGCTACACTTGAAACGTGTCAAGGAACACCTGCTTCAAGAGGAATTGTTAGGATACTGCATAATAACGACTTCACACACACACACACAGACACACACACACACATTCACACACACACACACACACACACACACATTCACATACACACACACAAACAGCAGATGAAGAACATAATATTAACATATGCACATGAAAGGAACAGACAGAGAATCAGAGGAGACATTAGAGACAAATAAAGACAAGGAAAGAGAGAGAAAGAGAGAGGAAGAGGAGGAGAGAGAGAGGGAGAGGTGGTAAGGGGACATTAGAGACAAATAAAGACAAGGAAAGAGAGAGAAAGAGAGAGGAAGAGGAGGAGAGAGAGAGAGGGAGAGGTGGTAAGGGGACATTAGAGACAAATAAAGAGAGGGAGAGAAAAAGAGCGCGAGAGAGAGAGAGAGAGAGAGCAAGAGAGAGAGAGGGAGAGAGAGGGAGAGGTGGCAAGGGGACATTAGAGACAAATAAAGAGAGGGAGAGAAAAAGAGCGCGAGGGAGAGAAAAAGAGCGCGAGAGAGAGAGAGAGAGAGAGAGCAAGAGAGAGAGAGAGAGAGAGAGAGAGCAAGAGAGAGAGAGGGAGAGAGAGGGAGAGGTGGCATGGGGACATTAGTCAGTAATTTGATGCAGTCATGCTGTGTGTGAGCGTAATTACCTACATAAGTACAGACTGTCATGGCAGAGCTAGGCCTGGTGTTTACGCTGCAGGTGAGAATCACCAAGGAGCCAGTTTTGATCAGTAATTTGTTTGTCATTTGCTTATCAGTCTGTAACTAACATTTATGTGTTTTTGTTTATTAGCTGTACCTCTTTTTTGTTAATGTCTGTGCTTTTTTGTGTCACTGTCAGCAGGGAGCTGAGCACTGAAGCTGGGAAATGTTTCTGAGAAATGATCTGAGGCAGAGATCGAACCCCCATATTCTCGTGGGCAATCACGGTTTCGTAGAACCCCCCCCAAAAAACAAGTTCTTTCCAGTCTTGTGATAGTCAAGTTAACAGAGCAATATCACTTCTATCAATGTGTCATTGTGGTGATGGTGGTTGTGGGTGGGGGCGGTGTTGGGTTGGTGGGGGGTGCTGTCTCATAGGGGTGTAACACAATTACAAAAAAGTTAAAATACTAAGTAATTCAGATAGCTCTGGGGAGTGAGAAGTGTAATGGGAGATTTAATTGAAATTTCTATCACCCCCCCTACCCCCAACACACCCAACACAGATTGTTTCGCTGGAGCTCCAGGTGTTGCCTGTTACAGAGGGTACCTCAGAAATCTCTCAGAAATGGCTCTCGCCTTCTGACATATTTTTGGAACAGTTTGCAGGATTATATTAAACGCTAACCATTTTCAAGAGTGAAGAAGAAAAAAACAAAAGTAGAGAGAAGAAGGTATGCAGATTGTCGCAGTTCTTGTTTATATTCATTCTCACGGACATTGAAATGTTTCACAGAATACGGGCATCCTCATTAATACAAAGTAATTCCACACCAAAAGGCTCAGCGGAGTCAATTAGCTCCGACCAAACGTGTGCACAGAATGCGATCGAAGAAATTTAGACTAATAATGCGTTCGTTATTTACTGACACTATTTGTTCTGCATGTGCTGAAACTTCACTGCTCTGACCTTCCGAGTCTAAGAGTGACTTTTAGAAGGACTTTGAGTCCCTTTTGTTTGTGTATGCCTGTGCAGAAGAAGTGGATAATTAATGGATGTTATGCGCCAGTGTTTACATCTGCTACTGAACTTAAACCCTCTGACAGCGTGACTAATAAATCAGATTCATTACGGCTACAACTGCTGCTGTCAGTGCTCTCATTGTGCTCTCACTATGACTGCATTCTGTAATGCAAAAACTGCAATGGTTACAACTGTTACAACCAATGACTGTATGCAAGAGCCTCTGGTTACAACTATTGCTACTACTACAAAAATACAAGGCTATTTATTTAGTTGTCACATGCATAGACATACTGGGTAGTAGGACATGCAGTGAAACTGTTGATTGTGAGTCTAGACTGTGCGTGGGGAGTGGGGAGTAAAGTGCGTTGCAGTTGGGGGGATGAGTACCATAGGTCAGAGGTAGAAAAGGTGATGGGGGGGTTCGGGATAACGTGCATAAAGTGCAGTTATGGTTGGGAGGGAGGACTGGCTGTGGTGGCAGATGATGGGCTGTGTGTGGGCTGGGGTTGGTGTGTAGCTGACACTATGGTAATGTGTTGAAGCAGCTTTCAGAACCAACTTCCAGAAGACATCAAAAATGCTTCTACTGTTTCAAATCTAGACTTAAGACCAAACTGTTTTCAGATGCTTTCTGTTAATGATTTTTACTAATTTTGTACTTTGCGTGTTTTATGCTTTTATATCTTTTATTTACCACATACCTATTTTAGCTTTATGTTTTTACACTTTTCTTTTATGCTTTTACACATTGTTCTTTGCTTTTATTTTTGCTAAGCACATTGAATTGCCGTTGTGTATGAAATGCGCTACACAAATAAACTTGCTTTGCCTTCCCTTGCCTTTATCAGGGCACACAGACTCAGGACACACGATTAGATTCAATCAGGTCTTTTAATAAAGGACCAAGGCAGGACAAAATGAGGCAAACTCTCGAAGATTAACACACAGGAGATCAAGACCCAACAACTAACAGAGTTGAATAGAAATATTCCACGGTCAGGTAACTGGAAAATGTCCAACCTAAAAGTTCCACAGGCAGGTAATGTAACTAGGAAAGTCCAACAAAAGGTTTTACAACCTGGGATGTGGCAGGCACAGAGGATATCCAACCAAGGACATGGAACAAAGAACAGGAGTCCAGGAGAAAGCAATCCATGTGCAATCCATGTTCTATTCCATTCCTAATCCATGTGCAATCCATGTTCTATTGTAAGTCGCTTTGGATAAAAGCATCTGCCAAGTGTAATGTAATGTAATGTAATGTAATGTGAAGGAGTTACAGTTGAGGTAGATTGTAGTAGATTGGGGAACTGGACTGGGAGATTGCGGGAGCAGTGAATAGTAGATTGGGGAACTGGACTGGGAGATTGCGGGAGCAGTGAATAGTAGATTGGGGAACTGGACTAGGAGATTGCGGAAGCAGTGAATAGTAGATTGGGGAACTGGACTGGGAGATTGCGGGAGCAGTGAATAGTAGATTGGGGAATTTGATTGGGAGAGTGATTAGTGGGCGTGGCTGGTGCAGAAGCTGGTGTGGTCATGACAGCCTTACTATGTGTAGAGTTGGGTTCACTATGCAGAAGCTAAAGCAAGTAAATTAAGGCAATCAAATGATAAAGGAAAAAAAAAAACAGCTGAAATACTAAACAACTTTACACATCTTTTCCAATCTTCAGTAATGTGCATTGTATTTATTATATTCGAGTGTAGGGGTTACGACCAAATATATTAAATATATTATATCTGCACCATCAAAGCCCACTCAATCACGTCACTAAATAAAAAAAAACATAATAAACTGCAGTCAGCAGTTAGCTAGCCAGCAGTAAAGGCATTATTGTTGTAAAAATCATTTTAGACATTAATATGAATCTAAGATCTAATAATAATAATTATTTAACAATAAAAGCAATGAGTCTCACAAATGCCAGTGTAAACAAATCAAATAACTGAAACATTTAAATAGGTCTGTACCTTACATGCTCCATCAATGTTATCTCATGAAAACTGATTGAACTGATTGATTGAGTCCTTTCAATGCATGTCACTTATGAGTATACATGTAATGCATCACTACCCACTGCTGACCGAGACTGGCGCTCGCTCCATCTTTCCCTATGCTTATCTTCATTATACATTAATTATAAAGTACAACTACTGCTATGACCAGCAAATCAATTACAGCCACATCAACAACAATTAGCACCACTCCAGCCAGCCATCATTAAAACTGGCCGTGTCTGTGTGTGTGTGTGTGTGTGTGTGTGTGTGTGTGTGTGTGTGTGTGTGTGTGTGTGTGTGTTGCTGCTGTGCTTATGTGAGTTTTAAGGGACGTTGATTTTGACATAATGTTCTTCCAGTGTGTGCTGTCATGGTTGCCATGGAGCAGGCTGTCACTCAGGGCTCCTGTGACTGTGTGCCTAATGTACGGCCGTGTGATGGGCAATCTCAGCATGACAGCAGTCTGACTGAACCACGGGAAGAGAAGCTGCTCAATGCTGTCCTGACATAATGAATCTCTGCCAACAGATGGACATCTTCATTACACACACACACACACACACACACACACACACACACACACACACACACACACTAAAGTAGGCCCAGACTCTTTCTTTTTATTACTGATACTCTATGCCACAGACACTGAAGTAGACCCATACTCATTCCTTTTATTACACACACTCTGTGCCACTCTCTTACACACACACACACACACACTGCCGTTCACGCACACGCACAGACACACAGACACACAGACACACAGACACTAAAGTAGACCCAGACTCATTCCTTTTATTACACACACTCTCTGCCTCTCTTTTACACACACCCCCCCCCCCCCCCACACACACACACACACATCCACACCCACCCACCCACACAAACACACACACACACACACCTAGCACCTAGCATCTGCATCATGATCAGGGGTGTGACCATCATCGCAGCCACTCTCAGGTGGGAGGGAGTTCATTGCCTTAGATAAGACATCTATCTTCCACCAGGCAGCATCGATCCCATATTAATGCCCTTATCTATCCATCATGTGTGTGCGTGTGTGTGCGTGTGTGTGTGTGTGTGTGTGTTTGGGGGTAAGGTGGTATTGTGCCTGCAACCGCATCAATGTGACCCATGCGCTATCATCTGCATGGCTGCGCTCGCCTCTTTGCTCCCTTTTAAGATAAATCGCTTTGCTGAAAGACTAATTGGGGCCTGCACAAAACTTTGTGATAAATGGCCACTGTCATAGGCCGCTGTGACAGGGCATTAGCGTGCCAGTGCCTACTGATTACAGCTTTTGATACAGAAAAGAAAAGCACCTCCATCTCACCACCACCTCTCCTCCCCACCCACCTCCATCATCTCTCCATGCTTCGCCACCACTACTGAACTGTCCTGTCCTGGGCTGAATGCACTGTTATAGGCCATTCTCACAGGGCTTCGGTGCACCAGTGCCTTCTAAATATAGTTTTTAATACAAAGAAGCACCCCCACCTCCAACTCATCATGCTCCACCCCGATCACTTCAACTGTTCCTGGCTGAATTTACTGCCATTCTGACAGGGCATTGGTGCACCAGTGCCTTCTAAATACAGTTTTTATACTAAGAAGTAGTTTTCGTCAAAGGTCGGAAGCGCAAATGTCTGTCATTCGAGCTACAGAGGGACGGCCCGCTCCTCCAGACTTACTTAGTGCATTCACAGCCCATGGAGGACAGCAAAGCGAATTCAGAAGTGCCTTTCACCCTGTTGCAAGTTGATGAACCGCTGAAATGATTATTTGCGAACATTATTTTAAGGTTGAAAAAACTATTTAGTGCTCCTTTAACATATTTGTGTCAGTGTTATTTAGCAATGCTATTGAATGTATTCCCAGGGGTGATCCTGCCATCCATCCACATTTAAAATTATCCCACAAGCAATAAAAGCACTCAATGAGTCCAAATAAGACAATGCTGTAAACTGCCCTGGTTACACCCATTGGGAATATGCTAGCGGGAGTAGGAAGGATGTTCTTGGTGTGTGTTGTGGTCTGATATGTCTGCTGTCTGTGTCATGTATTTGTTTGTCCTGAAACAAGTGCTTGAGATTGTGATTGTGCAGCAAAGCCAACTGCCCCACAGGTTAATAAAGTTATCTACTACTACTATTACCAATACTATTCCACCCTCACAAGGAAGCATAACATGTGTTTGCCTCTCACTCACTTCTGGCTGTCTTGCTCAAACCTGATATTTCTCACAGGTGCATTGCAGTGCAGCAGTGTGAGTGAGTGTACTGTACACTCTGTGAAGGTGGCTTCTGTAGTAGGCGTCTAGTTAGTCCACTTGAGGCCTCTTCACCGTGACCTTCCTGCCCCGCTGTGGCCTCGTTGTGTTAACCTCTCCCCGCTAGTAAGAGGGTGGGCGCTGTTGCATCCAAATGGAGTGCTGGCAGTGCACACACAGGAGATGCTTAGGGAACTGACTGAAAAGGTCATCTATACACACACACACACACACACACACACACACACACACACACACACACACACACACACACACACACACACACAAGCATTTGGGTTTTTATATATCAGAAACTACCACAAGCTACAACACATAGGTGCAAATTATGTCTGTGTATGGAGAAACAATCCACATGGCATATGCTACAAAGAAAGCGTTATCGAACCTCATTTGCATATAAGCATCTTGGTCAGACACAGAGAAAAAGAGTAAGTGTATTACAAATAGACAAATGAAGTAATTAAGGTATACTCCCAGACAGCACTTCTGTGTCCAGTGTTTGATTTTAGAGTTATCTGGTCATGCACTGATTAGGTTAACATCTTCGTGTCAGTGTTAATTAGTGTTATTTAATGTATAGATGGGACTCATTTCATTTATAGACTTATCTGGGCATGCATTGGTTAAGTTAATATTTTTGTGCCTTGAGTGTTAGTGAGTGATCGGAGTTATTTAAAGTATCGCCAGCGTCATCCTGCCTGCCTCCCGCCCTCCCAGCCCTGCTGTTTCGTGTCCATGGCTAAAAGTAAGGCTGCACAATATTTCAAAAATGTGCGACATGCGGTAACATTGCTGAGTGTTGTGATGACAATATGTAATCACATATTAAAATAAACATAAACATAAACATAAATACAAAAACATAAATAAACAAATATTTAAATATAATTTTAACATCTTTACCGCAAGGCCGTAGCCAGTGTGCAGTCTATGGGGTGGACATCAAGGGCAGTAGGACTGCGTTTGATTTCCCAAATATTTTCATATGTGGAAACATGGCTTAATTGGAATAAATGGGACATTACTGTAAGCTGCTTCACAGTAATGTCCCATTTATTCCAGTTAAGCCATGTTTTGCGATATGTGTATCCAGAGGCGGACAAAACGGATTGAGAAAGTAAAAGTCCTGCCACATATTCCTTCTGCCTCTGCTCTCAACACAGGTGATTTCACTAATTAGCTCAGCTACCTAGGGTCAGCTGGATGAGTGAATTGGCTGGAACAAATATGTGGCAGGACTTTTACTTTCTGAACCCGGGATGTCCGCCTCTGTGTGTATCACGATACTGTATGTTGCGATATCACGATATTTTCGATATATTGTGCAGCCCTAGCTAAAAGCCCCACTCTTCTACCCATTCTCTATAAGTGGGGCTTTATGTCACATGTCACATGTCTCAGTCATGTGTCAAAAGATCTTTTACATTACTATGGCGAGGAAGTAAGAAATTTTCTGAATGTAAAAGTTCAACCTCCAACCTCATATTCTAGAACTTTAAGAATCAAAATACTTTCTGTTATCTCAGATCTCAGATTCCTCCCTCAACACTCTCTGCTGTTATATATTTTTCTTTATCTGGTTGAATCCACAGAGGAAAGTGCTAATGGGTTTCATCAGATTTTAATTTGATTATTAACTGTGATTTTTGTTATGTGGGTTAGGTGCTAATTACTTGTATCTCTATTTTCAGTACATTCTTTGAACAATTAATTTTATAGATAAGTGGAATACAATCCGTAGTCTCTCTTCAGGGCTCATTAGGGACACTTTTGTGGAAGTTCACAATACTACAATAAAAGAGATGTTTTTTGCTCAGCCTTGCCAGGGTTAAGTATCTGATGTTACAGTTTATTTTGCATCAATTAGATGCAGTGTAACGAAGTTTGTAATAATATATAACATTACGTACTCACATTGTACCATAGGGTTAAGGTGAGGGTTACTGTTGTGTTATGTACAGTATAAGAATATTATATTACATGTTGTTACATGTATATACACTAGATTTAGATTGAATGCTTATGTATTATTGGTATTATTTCCACACTGAGTGCTTAGGTTAAATACTATTTGTCCCACTGTAGCAGTCCATGGTATAGCCCCAGGCCAGACTATACCGAAATAAAATATTCAATTAACTCGACTGTTCATAATGTCAGAACAGTCATAATGTCCCAAAACCATGCAGTAACCTATACATGTGTTTAAGAAAGTGCACAGACGTCCTATGCCAAACTTTGTATCTGTTTGTACTTATTAGTGAGGAAATGTACTGTGTAAACAGTTAGAGGTATATTCTAGCCTGGAGGGGTAAAGTCTTACGTTACGTTACTCATACAGCACTGCCAGACCCTCTGTACAAAATGAAATGAAGTTTGCCAGGCTAGCAAAGTCTAGCCTAGGTTTTGGCCTTGGCCTAGGACAGTTTATTCCCCCAGGGTACACTCTGGCATGGGCCAAACTGGGATTAATCTGGGTAAATAAATTTGGCCTGCTACACCTGGCTGAATGCATAAGCGTTTGCAATGACCATGGGCTCTGTGTGGGATCAGCCGGCTGGCCTTTAAGCAGCCATCTGGTCAGAGCGAGGACTCAGGACTTCAACGCTGGCCTGTGCTTTCCGAGCCTTACTCTCATGGCTCCTCAGGAGGCCATCGCGGCTACCTGACCTGCTTTACCTGCTTTACCTGCTTCCAGGACTCCACCTGTGTGCCATCTACTGTATGCCAAGAGAGTTAGTGCCATGCCCATATGCTTTTAGCTGGATACAGTACTATACTAAAAGTATTTTTCCTTGCTTCAGAAACAATAGGGAAAATCATAAAATAACAGTATTTGCATGCTGCAAGTTGGGTTTTAAAATACAAATATTCTGGATGTACTGCTGTTATTGGTGTATCTCACGTTAACATGTTTCTTTTTATCTTTTAACCACAATGTGTGTGATAATTTGTTGTAATTTCCTACATGAAGCATCTTCAAGAGAATGCCAAACATGTCAGCGGCAACCAAGGGATACACAGGTCTAATTGACGTGTTATGTTGGCCTAAAGAAAGCCTGAGAATGAAGCCTGAGACGGTATTGAAGAAGGGAGATAATGATCCACTCTGGGACAGTGCAAGTGCCAGCCAGAGATTCCATTTTCCCTGTCAGCATGTCAACACAGGAAATAAAGTTTGTCAAAATCCAAACTTAGTTTTCACCCAAAACTGAGTTTTTAAAAAAGCTCTATTTGTTTACAAGAGGCTGAAAGACCCAATAAAAAAGTATCCCTGTGTATGTTTCACTTAAGTTGTTTGTTTTCGAGCTGGCATTGTACTTTGTAAATCACTCTGAATTGTTTTTTGCATGCTATGGTGCTACACAAACACAGCTGCCTGCTAAGTGGCCAGAAAGGAGAAACTAAGTCATAATTCAGGGGACAATGAAAGAAAATCCAGAGGGCAAGGTAAGGAACACACACACGCACACACACACACACACCATCTCCCTCTCTCTATCTCTCTCTTGCTCTCTCCCACACACACACACACACACACACACACACACAACCCCCCCCCCCCCCCCTGTAGAGGGCAAGGTAAGGAACACACACGCACACACACACACGCACCCTCCAGAGGGCAAGGTAAGGAACACACACACACACACACACACACACACACACACGCACACTGTGTCCAGTAGAACCAGGGCATGAGGTTTACACGCACAGTAAGCAATGTGATGGTGACAGATGGCTGGCGGGCAGCAGAATGTAATGGAATGTGTTGAGGTGAGCAGGGAAACACACACAGCAAGTGGAACTATGGGGAGATTTTTTGATTTATTGTTCTTTTTTCTCCCACATAAAAATCAGAAGAAAAATGAACAGGAAAAAAGCCTCATCACTTGAAATTCAACCAGAAAAACAAAACACACACTCATCCACATATCAGTTATTCTCATTTTGTTACACTTATTTTGTTAAGCACAGGTTAGTCTACTCAAGCGTTAAAAAAAAACAGTCAACAGAATTCTGCCACCCGATTCGCCCATTGCATCGCCTGCCGCGTGTGGTCGCCTTTAGTGCTCTTTAGAATGTGGAGAGGTTTCCGTGGCAACGGAGCCAAACTGCTGATCCTCTTGGTTGGAGAGGCTTCTCCTAAAAGCCCTAGTCCCACAAGGCACATCGTGGAGAGCTGCAATACCAACATCTGACTGCAACAGTTCAGCCCAATGTCGAGGGGCAGGTCAATCCTTGACACAGCTTGTCTTTCAGCAATACTTGAAACAAGAGCGATATCAGGAACTCCGACCCTAAGCTCATAAAGGTAATTTGCCTTGTCATGTTTGTGTTATGTTTGTTTGTTTGTTTACTTATTTATTTATTTGTTTGGCATGCAGTAGAGAGCAGTAAGGAACACACTGGTACCAGTGGTGTTAAGAGCATGTGTGGCGTGGGCGTGTGTGTTTTATTGGATGCTGGCGGGCAAGGCAGGGGTGTGAATTCATCAAAATGGCTCCCCTCCCCTCCCTCACTGCTTGCTGTGTGTGTGTGGAGGAGTGCTACCTGAAGGTGCAAAGAAAAATGTTTTTTTTTTTTTTTTATTTACCCCCTTAAACCATCTGCTTCAATCAGCCAAACACACACGACTCGAGAGATGAAAGACATTACACCTGAACACGAGGCATCAAAGCGGGGGCACAGGTGTCGTCAAAGTACCTTTATGCTACCCTCCTCTGTGGTGTGCGTCTGTGACAGCCTCATAAAGCAAGTCATAAATACATTTAAGCATTAGCTCTGAGTATGATTACTATTTTCTCCGACATTTCATGGCAAAAAGAAGTAGTGAAGATCTAAATGTTCTTTCCTTTCATCGCCACTGCCAGATCCTGAATGAAAAACATTTCAGGTGTAATGAACGACGAGAGGATGTTCAACCATATAATTCTCTGCTATTTCTTTCTAGTGAGTGAGGAGCTAAATGTGTGGTTGGGACTTCTCAGGAAATTGGCAGGTGTGAAAAGCCTACAGTAAGGGTAACCTTTGCTCATGCGGTTTGACACAGCCATTAAGGAGACGCGAGGAGAGATAGCGGAGGTGGCCACGGACCATTGTGTGTGCTTAATTACACATGTGTGTCACGGCCTTGGTGTGCTTTGGTATGCTTCCTTATGGCCTTGGACGGGGGGTTGGCCCACATATACATATATTACATATATACACACATACATAGAGAGTATGGCTTGTCTGCCATAGCCATAGACTTTTTATTAGTCATAGCAGAGACTTGACCAGAGAGATGATTGCTATTTTCTCCTGTTTTTATATGAGTGTAAAGACTGTGCATGATTCTAGATACTAGATTCTTTTCTTGTATTTATTTTTTTTTTTTATTATATTTCTAAATGTAAAACACAGTGTACACAGAATGAAAGATAAAATATCGATACTTGTGATTCTAACTGTTTTCTGTTCACATACTGGAGTTCTTTCTAGACTTCTATGCTCAATGGTGGTGTAGTGGCAGAAAACGAAAGGCAAGCAAATGACCCACGCAGCAGTAAAAAAAAGGTGTCTAAACTGTGCAAGTATTTAACATCAGCAATCATAAACAGGTGAGTAAATTCTGTTTCTGTACTCCAAGAGACGCATGTGTGATGTTTACTATGTGGGTTTACCCTCTACATCATCACTGGCTTTCATTGATCAGGCACTGTCTGGCAGCATAGGATCATTACTGTGTAATATATACTGTGAAATATTTAATTAATATGCAATAACCCACACTACATATCACACTGAACATAAAACCTCATTAATAACCTACACTACATATCACACTGTACATAAAACCTCAGTAATACCCTACACTACAGTACATATCACACTGTATATAAAACCTCATTAATAACCTACACTACATATCACACTGTACATAAAACCTCATTAATAACCTGCAATACATACCACACTGTATATAAAACGTCATTAATAACCTGCAATACATACCACACTGTACATAAAACCTCATTAATACCCTACACTGCATATCACACTGTACATAAAACCTCAGTAATAACCTACACTACATATCACACTGTACATAAAACCTTGTTTATTTGTTTTGCACATGCATATAGCACCTTTTTTCATTTGTCAGACACTGTTTGTTTACATTGCCAAGCAGTGCAGAGCCCAGCAAAAGAGCCTCATTTAAGTTCAAATTGGTTTGGTTTAGTAGTGTTGTGTTGCAATTAGTGAGATCAGTGCAGTAAAATGTGTTCATTTTAAGTGATACAGCTACAATAAATTCAGTCTCAGTTCAACCTGACTGTACAGAGTCCTGTTCATCGTGAATAGCCCACCTGAGTGCAGTGTGCAGAGTGACAGGATTCATTAAGCAATGACAAATGCAGTTACAGTATCAGTTTGACATTGCACTGGGAGATGAGGGAGTGTGTGTGTGTGTGTGTGTGTGTGTGTGTGTGTGTGTGTGTGTGTGTGTGTGTGTGTGTGTGTGTGTGTCTGTGTGTGTGTGTGTGTGTGTGTGTGTGTGTCTGTGTGTGTGTGTGTGTTGTAGGAGGGAGGTAGTGTAGGGGTGGCGATACTAATTAGGCAGGTTCAGGGGCCGTTTGGAGCGGTATTGCACGGATGTGACACACCTGTTCCCTCTCGCAGAAACACAGCCCCAAGCCCAGGCCCCAGGAGACGGGAAGCTTATTAACACAGTGACTACTGTCAAAGCCCAGCAGCACGCAGGCTTTTAGGGGAAGGGAGGGGGGTGTTAAGGGGTGGGGGTGGGGTAGAGGGGGAGGCACCCCCTAAAGAACACGTCCCACAGCGGGCCCTTAAAAAAATTCAATTATCACTCGTAGTGGCTTCACCACAGCGAGGCAGGGGACGAGCGCTTTAGTCCAAACCCTAAGCGCTTCAGAGGGAGACACATCCATCTTCACATTGACTTCTTATTCACCTGGCTGGGAAAACAGAAAGTGGGTGTCCTGTTGTGATGCATGCTGGGAAATTGTTTGAACACCAGAGAACACCTTCTACAGTACTACTTGGAAAACTAGAATATCGTGTAAAAGTAGTTTTATTCAGGCAATCCAACATAAAAGGTAAAACGAATACATTTTGTAGACTCTTTACATGCAATGTGAGATATCTCAAGCTTTTTTTTTGTTGTAATTTCGCTGATTATGATTTACAGCTTATTACAGTTTTTGCCCATTGCTTAAACACATTTTGCAAAACTTGGCTCGCTGTGCCAAAACTCTACACACAAGCACATAGGACACAACACTTGGAAATAAACCATTCACATCTATGTCAAATTGAAACTCTGCAATCAAAACCTAACAATCCTTTATCAAAATGTCACTCTGATGACAAAATTGCACACACTTGCATCTTATAAACACATCAGCAGCAACACACTAGTCTACTTTATGTAAAACACTGTTTTTTGTATTTTGAATAGATGTGTTTTGCCAATGATACATCTGTATTTCATTTTTGAACGAAGTGTCTTATGTATGAAATAGTGTGTAGTGTGCAGGAGCAAGTGTGTTGCAAAAAGGAGCAAATGTGTTGCAGAATTGCAACTAAAGTGTAAAGCAGCGCTTTTGTTTAAGGTATAGTTACACTGTGTTTAAGGCATGGTAACACAACTTCAAGTTATGTTACTTTGGTTTAAGCATATGTTTATTGCGTTCAAGCAATGGGCAAAAACTGTAAAAACCTCAAACCCAAAAACTCAGAAAAGCTTCAGTATTGTAGGCTCAAAGTGTCATACACTAATCAGGTAAGTAATACAAAACACTTGCAAAAGGGTCCTGAGCCTTTAAACATTTCACCTTTAAAGTTGAGTTACAGAAATGCATGCACTTTTTCAGACTATTCTAATTTTCTGAGTAGTACTGTACATACAACAGTGAACATTTGTAAATGTTCTATTCTATGGATTCTGATGTTCTTTAGAATGTTCATTGTCCCAACATTCTCATTTCAGTGGTGCAAAGATACTGCCTAAAGGTCCGTTCACACCAAAAACTATAACAATAACGACAACTATAACTACAGTAATATGGGCGTCCATACTGAAGAATGCCATTTTAACGACAGCATTCTAGTCGTAATTCAAACATCTAATAGAACATGACGTTCTGTGAATTCTTATGACAGTGCTTTTATAGTTCATAAAATCACTCTAAAATTGGTCCCAATGATATTTTTCAGCCTGTTATTGTCATTATAGTTGGTATGTAAAGAGCACCATTCACTAAAGTTAAATCGATTTTGGCAAAGTTATAGTTATAATTATCTTTATAGTTATCCTTCTAGGTGTGAACGGCCCTTCAGGTGTGATGTACCTCGCTGCTTAAAAAAGACACGTTCCAAAAGTTGAACAGATTTTAACTTTGAGCGCCTCTCATTTTTTTTTAGAAGCCTCACTGTCTTTTGATCAAGGCGCAGGCAGAAAAAGCAGTGAGGTACATCACAACGGTCAAACTGCATGTCAGCTGCATCATTCCATCGGCAACAAATTGCACTCAAGTGCCTGGCAGAGAAAAAAAACTATGGCAGTATGAATGGGTCATAAGGGAACAGAGAGCACCTGGCCCAGAGCTGGCTTTGGTCTGACCTGTACCTGACCTCTGTTCGGCCATCTCCATTTTCAAAGTTCGCTGACATCTTGGCATGAAGCCCTGGAATGTGATTTTGCTCAAATTTTACAATGAAATAATACTTCATCAAATTGTTTAGTGCCAGTAGAAACCCTTTTTTAGAAATTGCTGGCCTGTTTTCCTAGAAAGTGGCCGTATCAAGTCACCATGTACGTACATCGTGATATGCACCTGCTTTCTCCACTTACAGCACTGAACATGCCAAGACTGTCTCCATCCTGGCCTAACAATGATGCCAGCATGCATTTGTGTACTGCTCAAACATTGGAGATCAAACAATAGGATGATGCTTGAATCAGAAATTAGATCATGTTGCACGGGCAGCACTGTACAATAGCTCTCCATTGACAGGCTGACGTAACCATGGTGCGTAAACAAGTCAGACAAGATAACTTGTCCCTTCCGTTTGCATATTGGTACTTAGTGTCTGACGAAGTAACAGTGTCTGGCTAACTGGTAATTGTTGTGTCAGTGCTCATAATATCACACGTCATCACAAATTATGTCAAAGACTAATAAGCTGTCACGACAAATATCAATAATGCGAACATGGCACTCCGGTATGGACTCCAGCAGCATGTCATGATGGAACACGGGTGTAGCGCATCTCCCATGACATGCTAGCTTGGGTATTTCAGTGGAGGAGGATTGAGGCTGAGTGTTCAGCTAGCTGGGGCTAAAAAGTCATTAGGTGTGGAATCCTGCAGTAGGTTTGTGCGAAAGTGCAGCGTTTTAAAGGGCAGCAGGGGCAGCTTGTAATTAAATGTCAGGAGGCTGACCTGAGCGTGTACACAGGGAGAGTGGAGCATGTTCCACGGGAGGCTGGCTGCACGGATTCGACACGCGTGTCCCGCATGCCTGCAGCTCTGCGCTGGCTTAATGAGCTTTTTCACTCCTCTGTGTGTGTGTGTGTGTGTTTGTGTGTGTGTGTGGGTGTGTGTGTGTGCGCGTGTGTTTGTGTTTGTGTGTGTGTGTTTATGTGTGTGTGTGAGTGTGTGTGTGTGTGTGTGCGTGTGTGTGTGTGTGTGCATGTATGTGTGTGTGTGCAGGCATACTTGATACACTGGCAGGCACTTACACGCACGCACACACACACACACACACACACACACACACACACACACACACACACACACAGAGTCATTCCAGTTCTAATTTACAT
>CM050209.1:28027500-28042500 GCA_027475355.1 Coilia nasus | reverse complement strand
GGACGAGTTGTGGCCGGTTTTGCTGTGGCCGGTCACATAGTTGGAATGAATCGTATTTGAGGAGAATGTATGCATGTGAGAGGAGAATGTATGCATGTGCGAGGAGAATGTATGCATGTGAGAGGAGAATGTATGTATGTGAGAGGAGAATGTATGCATGTGAGAGGAGAATGTATGCATGTGAGAGGAGAATGTATGCATGTGCGAGGAGAATGTATGCATGTGAGAGGAGAATGTATGTATGTGAGAGGAGAATGTATGTATGTGAGAGTGAGAATATATGTATGTGAGAGGAGAATGTATGTATGTGAGAGGAGAATGTATGTATGTGAGAGTGAGAATATATGTATGTGTGAAGGCCAGAATGAATAATGTCTTGAACGGCCCCTCATATGTGTGTGTGTGTGTGTGTGTGTGTGTGTGTGTGTGTAATGAAGATGTCCATCTGTTGGCAGAGATTTATTATGTCAGGACAGCACTGAGCAGCTTCTCTGTCTGTCTGTCTGTCTGTCTGTCTGTCTGTCTGTCCCCCCGCAATGACCCTGTCCGTCCACATGGGGGACCAGGTTGTCATCTCTGACTGCGCTTGTTTACTCTGTGTTATGTGAGCTTGCTGTATCCTCTTTTTGTATATCGCTTTGGATAAAAGTGTCTGCTAAGTGTAATGTAATGTAATGTAGAGTAATATAATGTAATGTAATGTATTGTAATGTAGTGTAATGTAATGTAATGTAATTGACGGGTCCATGGGACAGAGCCATGGAGCAACTGACCGGTCACCCTCTGGCCAGTTTGGGTAAACTCACCAGGAGTGCTTTGGGATTCAGGGCGCATGCATGGACCTCTGAGTGAGAAACCCAAGGAGAAAGGTACACCCCATTTATAAAGCTCTTCCGCAAAACCACAACAATGACACCCCCTTATCGGGAAGAGAGCCGCGCATGAATAAAACATGGGGCAATATGAAGCGCGACTTTCGGCTTTGTTTCCCCCTCTCTTTTCCACTTTAGTCGCTCTCCATAACCTCGGCACCACACCCCACCCCACCCCACCCCACCCCACCCGCCCACACCCCTGCACACCGCCCCAAACGACCACAGCCCAAACCTGTCCAGAATAGCTAATGGGAATCAGTGTGAAGCAACAGAGAGGCAAGGCACAGGGGACAGACATCCTTTTGAAGTGAAATCTCTCTGCTCTACTAAAAATCACTTTGAAGGAAAGAAAGAACGAATGAATTAAAGACAGAGACAGAGGTGTAAAACACACACACACACACACACACACACAGATGTACACTCACACACACAAACAC
This sequence comes from Coilia nasus, assembly GCA_027475355.1. Classification (NCBI taxonomy): domain Eukaryota; kingdom Metazoa; phylum Chordata; class Actinopteri; order Clupeiformes; family Engraulidae; genus Coilia; species Coilia nasus. Next base: position 28,041,185 of record CM050209.1, on the reverse strand, counting down.
AGATACACAGACATACATACACACACACACACATACACACACACACAGATGTAGACTCACACACACACACACACACACACACAGATGTACACTCGCACACACAAACACACATACACAGACATACATACATACACACACACACACACACACACACACACACACACACACACACACACACACACACACACACACACACACACTGACTGGACCCACAGTTTTACCATTCCCAGTGGACTCCTGAGCTGCCAGTGACTCCTTCTTTATTTATATGTGTCAATGGGATGCAGCTCTCCCTCATTTTGACCCCTGGAAAGTGAGCTGAGATCATACGCATGGCACATCAGTGCGTTGTGACATAAAGTTGTTCCTGTGAGCTGCTGTGGCTGTTTGACAGTCTGGGTCTCAGGTGGAAATGGACTCTTGTTAAGCTCAGAGGGTCTCTGCACCTCCTGACACACCAAAGCAATTTTTTTTTGGTCAGTGATTTTTAGATGCTCAAAGCAGGCAGTGACTGGTGTGCAGAGGGAGTCAGAGTCAGAGTTTAGTCACACTTTTACTTTAGTTTGGACCCCAGTGGAGTTTCCACACATTGGCAGATTATTAATAAATTATCCAACTGAACTCAACTCTTTTATCTAAAATGTATGGTTAAGGTTAGAGTACGGAGTTAGAGTTGGTTGAACTGACGACCAGTAAAGCATCAGAAAGTCTGATGTTGAAGGTCAACAGACTATATGCAAAGCCTCTTTAGGAGTAAAAATATACATGTCTTAACTAATACTTGCAAGAAAAACATGCGACAACAAACCAGATACAAGACCCGTAGTAAATTAGTTTAACTTAGTGAAACTTATTTTATTTTAATGTAAGTCCTACATTATTTTACATATTGTAAGTTACTTAAAACATCCAAGTGTTATATTTTTGTTGTGTAAGAAATATATGACAGTTGCCATAATTTGAGTAAACCATGGAGCAGGTAGTGAACCTTATTGTTTGATATATTTCTAATTGGAAGGAGTTTAAAACAAAACAGATGTGGGAATAATTGGGGCAGTGAGACAATCACTCTTTGTGTGGTTTCAGTACTGTAACCTATGGTAGCTATTTCACTGCAACGCAATATACTATAATAGCAACAGGGAGATTATGTAATGTGTTGCATGTTTAGTGTGACCGCCTAACCTAGCCAGATAAATAACCATCTCTGATACAGATCTGGGGCAGATTATCAAGATCTTGTGTAACAAACCCAACCAGCACCACTGCCCTTTTTCTGACAACCTCCTGCTGAGAAAAAAAGAAAGAAAAGAAAAAATAAGAAAAAATAAAAGAATTTCCAGAATAAGATGTTAGCGCTGGACTTGGAGAGACTACCCAGTGAGACTCACAGCCAATGAAAAGTCCTGCTGGAGCATTTATAATTAACGGTGGATCAAAGAGGGGAACGGGAGGACAGCCAGAGGGCCAGCTGAGAAAAAAGAGGAAAAAGGTAACACTTTCTATGAACCCAGTCTTCATAAGACTCTATAAAAACATGTGCAAAGGGTTATAATGCATTTATGAAACTTTATAATGACTGACATAAGCATTCACAACTATTTATTCATACTCATTACTGTACTCATCAGACATAGCCCCATGCTACAGTCAAGACTATTGCGGGCATAAGAAAATGTTGATGGTGTTGCTCCCTAATCCTATTTTAAACCAATTAGATTTATACACAATTACCTTTCCAACAGCACTTCCTTTAATAACTACAGGCAGTACATATGATAACAAGATTCACAGTTGTTCTGTTTACACACTGTAAATCCAAGTCCGTTGTAGTCTGTTTTTTTTTTTTTTTCAGTTTCCTTGTTTAATTTTTAAAAGAAAGGTCTAATTAGAGATTTCAGCGTATCTTAATTTTTCAGAACTGCTCCACATGTACACATCATTAGCATTTGACTGTGAATACAGGTAGGACAGCTCAGACATCGCAAGCTAAACGTTGAGCTTGGCACAACAGAGCAATTAGTCCAGTCAACAACAAACGTTCTGCTCTCCAGCAATGTTTGGAAATCAGCCCAGCCCACCAGGAGTAAAAGTACAGCATTAATTAGGACCCACACACTCTTTTTAAAGTAAATCCCGATGGATTATTGCCTGAAATAATTCCGAACCCTGGGCCAGAGGGGTGTTTAAACAGCGTGATCAGAAGAATGGTTAAATGTGTCATTCCCAGAGTACCTGCTTTTGCAAGTTGCATATGCAAGCTGCACGTAAAAACATTGTTTTACCCCCATTTCCTCCATCAATTAATGAAACAAATAGATGGAATAGCTAGTGAATAAGAAAAAGGCATACAAAGTGACGTAATTTGCTGAATTAGACAAAAACATGCCATAGTTGTGATTACCGAAATATTCTTTTTGCCGCGGGGTCAGCCCTATGTTCCCACAGCCCTATGTTGAAAGCCAGAGTGGTAAAGATGAGCCATGCTGTCCACAACCGGTATCGAGACAGCCAGGTCCCAACACTGCAATTCTGATGGCTCAGAAATCTTCAATTTGCTTTCTGTGTCTCTCGTATCTGGGTTTCAGATGAGAGCCGAATAAGGTTGCCGTTGCTGTTGGCCAGTGCAGTGCTTTTGTCACTGTGTTTTTCCTGAGACTGGGCGAATCATTTTGCAGGAGGGTACGGCTGAAATTATAGGGAAATGTATGAACAAAATACTCGATTTTGAAAATGTGTCCTAGAAATATGGGATCATAGAATTCCTGACAGATTTCTGCCAAATGTTTGTTGAACTGGTGCTTTCTGCTTAACTAAGTTCAGGGACAGGGGACGGGGGTTAAATACGCTATACGAGAGAACATAAGACTGTGGGAGCATAGGACTGTGGGAACATAGGGTAGTGGGAACATAGGGCCTAATTTTTTTAATTAAAAAAAAAAAAAAAATCTTACAAATGTGGGAACATAAGGCTGCGGGAACATAGGGCAGACCCAAAACAATTTACCTAACAAAATAAAGGTAAGTAGGTGTGTTTGTTTAGAACATTTAGATCTTCTATTTGGTGTGCTATTACTGAATGTGCTTTGAATGATTGTAGCCTGTGACTAGCATAGCCGAAATCCTGTCATTCTCCCTGCCCCACCTCCTCCACCAAACTAGAACAGCATGAAACAGGAGCACTGAAGCATTTTTTGACCAAAACCGACTCACAGGGCATTTAATAATATTAGAGACCACTGCAAAATTACTCAAAACATGATGCAATGACACCTTTAAGAAGATTAACCATGCGTCAATTGAGCATGGGCCATTGGGCCAACTTAGTGTTACTTTAAGACCTGTGCTGGAGGATAATGCTAGTAGCCACATGTTTTAGCCTGTGTGTCAGTAAGCCACCTGCCATGTTCTAGTTTGCCTCAATAAGCTAACTTTGCTTTTCTGCTATACAGTATGTTGCGCCTGACATGCTCAGGGGCGTCGCCAGACATATTTTACTGGGGCACATGCCCCAGTATTGGTCTGTAGTGCCCCAGTATAAATTTCACCAGTAAAAAAAAAAACTTTGACTCACTTTAGACTTTTAGGTCTACATGACATAATCTACAAAATTCGCACACAGCTACTCAATATGGCAACTCATTGCTACTTTATTCACTCCATACACAATGCACACGTGTCTACTTTTTACGGTAGGCCTAATTTATTCACGCGACTTTGGCTGTGACTTAACGTCTAACAACGGTGTCTGAGCGCTATTTCTTTCCACCTGTCTTACAGGTCAGTACCGGGTAAATTGACCAATGTTCTTTGTTTTCACCCCTATGTCGCCAATTCCATGTGGATTTAAATGTTACCACTTTACTTTTTACGTTTAATGTATGAGGCAGCTGTCATGCAAGCTAGTTCTGGCCGTAAACTGAAGTAGCCTACTGGAGACGTTAGCTGCTGTCATTTAGCTAACTGACATATGCCTATTATCGGTGTTGATTTATGTAAGGGTTAGCCTAGCACTGTGAGCTCCCACAATCGGTTTCTGGAGATTGCTATCTTACATCTACGATGTTTGATGAGCATATCGACATAGTCTGATATGATTGTTTAGTTTGAAGCACTATTTATGTTTTTTTATGATAAATAAGTGCTAAGAATGTTTTTGCTTTGAGCGCTCGCATTAATTGTCTGTGCCCCAGTTGTGCCCCAGTACAGTAATAGGACTAGTGACGCCCCTGGACATGCTAATGCACAAAGATATCACAGCACTCTGACACCTTCGTGAGGTAAGACATGAGTAATGACTAGGGTTGCCACCTATGTCTGACAAAAAAAAAAAACGGACATTTCGGACCTTTTTGCTTATAAGCAGCGACCCGGGTGTCAGTGTCCCAGGAGAATATTTTTTCCCCGCGACAGACCATTAAAAATCGGGACAATCAGGTAAAACCGGGACAGGTGGCAACAGTAGTAATGACACTTTAAATGCATCCATAAGTGATAGACAAGCCAAACGGGCAGCTGGTGCTTATTAGAAGGTTTTAGTCGAGCATCGCCTAATGGCTGCATGATTGACAACTTGCATTCAGGGATAACCTGAAAGGGGAACTCACAGGATGAAAGCATAATCATGCCAAACATCAGTTATTGAGATATATTGAATTTGTATAAAAGAAAGAAACAACAAATCCTACATGATGGAATGACGAATAAGTAGTTGTTTCAAAGCTTAAAAAAAAGCTAATCTCCAAAGCTGACTAAGACAAAGCTAATTAGCTGCAGGTGAGCTTTGATTAATTGCTATAGTATGACAAATCAGCTTTATTACTTGCATGCAGCAGTATCTGGTGGGTGTAAAGCAGACAAGAAACATCCCATTAGTCATTTTCCTCCTATGGACTTTATGATGATGATGATGCTGATGATGATGGTGATGATGATGATGGTGATGATGATGCCGGTGGTCAGGCAAATATTCAGGCGTACATTAAAAGGAATCTTGGATGCACATGGTCGATAAAGACCATAAGCCAAAGAAAACCCCTCTGCAGTACTCTCTGGGCACCTAATGAACACTTAAAAAACCATAAACACTACTGTACATTTGGCATTAGGTCCATACAGCGCAGCAACTGTGAGTTGTTGGCCTTAAGTCATATAACACATGTTCACCCACACGTATGGCAAGCCATCTTAACATTTAAAAGCTAAACTGGATATGTGTTGCAGATATTTGTAATTCAGTTTTGCTTAGTCAAAAAGAACATTACAGATATCCGCAACTACATTCTTCCTATCCGTAATTGTCATTTCAGATATCCACAAAAAAATTCTTCCTAGGACAAATGACGTCACTTTTGCCACTCATTTGTATGGGGTTCATCATTACGGATATCTACAATTCAATTCCAGATATCCACTACGTGAATTACGGATATCCGCAACTGAATTATAGATATCTGTAATTCCAATTTGAGATATCTACAATTTGATTTTGCCTAGTCATAACTCCAGTTAACACATGTTCACCCACACGGGATAACTGAGATACTGACCTCACAGCAGGTAAAATTAAGACCAGCAAAAGGCACACACCACAACATCAATTCACTGCATAAGTTCCCTATGGCTAAGGGGGAAGTACATTATTCTATTCATTATGTCTGGGCTCACTACCCTTGGGACATATTTTTAAATGGGTTTCCTAGTATATATAGAAACTATGTGGTTATGAGTTCATAAGTCAATTAGTACAACAGACCTTTTTTTAACTCGAATGTGTTACTGTGAGTTGCAATTGGTGTTAGGTATAAGGTTGATACAGGTGATGGTCAGTGAAATAGACTTATTTTTAAAGGTGTCATTGCATCATTTTTTCATTAATTTTGCAGTGGTCTTTAGTATTAATGAAGCCCCTGTGAGACGGTTTTGGTGAAAAAAAATGCGTTAGTGCTCCTGTTACAGGCTGTTCTAGTTTGGTGGAGGACATGGAGCGGGGATAATAACAGGTTCTCGGCTATGTTAGTCACAAGCTGCAATCATTTAAAGCCCATTCAGTCATAGCACACCAAGTAGAAGATTTAAACGTTCTAAACAAACACACATACTTACCTATATTTTGCTAAGTGAATGTGTGCTCCTCCTGGTAATAACAACTGTGGCATGGTTTTTGCTAATTACCAAATTTACAGCACTTTGTTTGCCTTTTCCTTATTCGCTTATTTTTTCGCCTATTTTCTTTCATTTACTAATGGATGCAATTGTGGTAGAACCTTTTTTACGTGCAGCATCCGTATGCAACTCGGAGTGACCTATCGTATTTCAAAAAGAGGAAGTAGCAAACGGTTTCTAGCAGAATGAGACCTTTAAGAGGACCAATGTCTGGGAAGGGGGATGAGGCCACCTGCTCCTCAGTGTCAATTCTGTATGTGCACTCAGAAAGACAGACAGGCAAACAAACAAGCAAGCAAAAAATGACAGTCTCAACTTAATATAATTGTAAATTTTGAACATGAGAAACTGACCAAGTCGTATACAATTCAGCACACATTTCTATAGGACCACAGAAGTGAGTAAAACTCGATGAGCTGTTGAGTTTCGGTATAAAAAAACCTTCACCAGGAGTATAGACCACACATTCATATAAATCACCACTTCTATGTCCCTGTCGACACATTGCTGTGGAAGAGGAGTGTGCAGTGCCCTGCTGCCCATTAGATCATCTGCAGGCTTGTACCCCTGAGCCTGTTGCGGCCAGAGAGAGAGAGAGAAAGAGAGAGGGGGGGGAGAGAGAGAGAGGGAGAGAGTGGAGAGAGAGAGTGCAGAGAGAGAAAGAGAGAGAGAAAATTAGGGACAGAGAGAGAGAGAGAGAGAGAGGAAAAAAAGAGAGAGAGAGAGAGGGAGAGAGAGAGGGGGAGAGAGAGGGAGAGAGAGTACAGAGAGAGGGAGAGAGTGGAGAGAGAGAGTGGAAAGAGAGAAAGAGAGAGATAAAATCAGGGACAGAGAGAGAGAGAGAGGGAAAAAGAGAGAGAGAGAGAGAGGGAGAGAGAGAGGGGGAGAGAGAGAGAGAGACAGAGAGAGAGAGAACAGAGAGAGGGAGAGTGGAGAGAGAGAGTGCAGAGAGAGAAAGAGATGGAGAAAATCAGGGACAGAGAGAGAGAGAGGAAAAAAAGAGAGAGAGCGAGGGCTTCAGATGGCAGCGTTCAGTGTCAGCTGTTTGTGGGCAGGGTCTGCTCTGCTCCGCTGTGTAGAGTAGCCATCCTGCTGCCCTTGCTTTTTTTCTGTTCATTTCTTTTTTTTTTCTCCTTCTGCTGGAGGAAAGTGCTGATGTGAGCTCCCCTGGCTGGAGGCTCTGGATTAACAACCAGATCTGCAATTCAAATGCAATTATGTGCAATTTCTTTCTGAGCTGGTCTGGACTGAGCAGTGTGATGCCATGCCATCCACAAATGCAACAGTCTTTTTTAAACAACAGTGCTTGAAAAGAGCAGGCTTTCAGTGAAACATTAATAAGATAATAACGCCATATGTCATAAACGAGGTAATCAGTCACAAAACATACAGTAGGTGCAAATATTTGAAATATTTACTGGCTCTACACAAGAAATTGATCCTGAGGTACACTGCTGAGGATGTGTCCCACATAGTGTATGGATAATTGTAATGGCTGTAGTTAGGAAAGCCTGAAGTGTGGTACAATGGGTGCTCTCCCCACATGTGCAAGTGTCTTGTATTTTTATGTATTTATCTAGTTATTTTAATTGTTAAGGAAATGTTGGAGGAAACTGCAAAGGCTTGCCAGTGGTCCTGGATGAGATGCATGTTGTTGGCATGGTGAAAGCCATGGGGGAAAGCGATAGGTAGGTGCTGCTGAGTGGATCATGTAAACGGCCCCAGCAGCCCCAGTCACTGTAACGGTAGCCGGCTGGTTCAGGTTAACCCTTGTTGAGCATCTGTCTGTACGGCTCCAGTTGGCCACCCCCTCAGCTGCTCTGTCCTGTACAGCTCACATGAGGTTGCGTGAATAGCTGTAGTCAGCGGCCAGTTGTGCGTGTTACACCTGGGAGTAGGGACTAACAGCCTGAACTATTTACTTGATTATAGATAGTGTAGGGGAAGGTGTAATAGCTATAGTTTCTCCCTAAGGTGCTCTTCCTACATGCACAAGTACTTTGTGTTCTTTGTAAACTATTATAGCATTAATGTTCAACCGATTCAATCATATGCAACACGATATTAAATTATCCACAATTACTGAATTAGAAGTTTTGTTGAAAACAAAGTAATAATAGAAAAGTAAAAACGTAAAAAAATCTGTACCTCTGTACCTTTGTGCCTATGTCAAAATGTGAACTGGCAGTTGACTTGTCTTTACGCTATCAAAGGAGCAAGCAGCACTTAACATCAAATTCTGAGGTGAAATTTGAGCACTTAACAGCGTATATTAAACAGCCACCTACTGTAACACTGAAACAAATTGAACTTGTATACTTCATAGGGGGTTGTAAATGTAACATTCTCATTCTTTCCTACAGCCTATATATTCCTAAAGTGCATAGTTGCACTTTGTCAGTCCGACAGTATTTTGTTCATCTCGTAACCTGGTGTTGCCCTTTCTCTGATAGTATTGTGTTCATCCTTTTCACCCGCAACAAGGATGGGTAGGCAGAGTGTCCATGGAGGCAAATCCTCTGTTGTGGGCCACCGGCGGTGTTCGGCTGTCTCCCTGCGCGGCAGTGTGGCGCTGTAAGTGAGAGCAGTCTGAGGCTGGCCAGGCAGATTATGCCCCATTAGCAGGGAAAATGGTTCAAGGTGCGCTACAGGCCTGCTGATATGGGCTGATGGACACTGACGTGCAGAAAAGATTGTTCTTGTATGTGTGTGTGTATGTGTGTGTGTGTGTGTGCGTGTGTGAGTATGTGAGTATGTATATATATATATATGTGTGTGTGTGTGTGTGTGTGTGTGTGAGCGAAAGTTTGGTTGAGGGTGCAGCCATAGTGAGTGTGTGTGTGTGTGTGTGTGTGTGAGTGAGTGAGTGAGTGAGGCGCTGTGCTTGACAGACAGCTGAGTGCTACGGGGAACAGGCAGTCTGCCACTGGGGGACTCACATCTTCTAAAAAGTTTCCTAGAAAAGTGTCATGCTAACGCTAATGGCTTAGCACTTTCTTGGTGCCTTTCTCCTCACAGTGCTGTCATTACAGTTGCCCTTTCCGAACTCCTGTTCATCATTGGATGCCTTCGTTGTTGTATTTATTTATTTATTGCTCTTTGATATTTATGTATTGTATGTTATGTATTGTATTTTTTAAAGAAGTCAACTATAATATCTCATATAAATTAAACCCTTCTCTATTGTGATTAACCTTCTATGCTAACAACTGTAACTCAATAACCATTTAGCACACTACTATCAACCTAATCTCCTGTTTGCTGTGGCTTGGTTGTCTTCCTCAATTGTAAGTTACTTTCGATGCAAACACCTGCTATAATGTATATATTTATGCATATAATATGGTATAGTATAGTGTAGTTTTGTACAATATAGGATAGTATAGCATAGTACAGTATAGTATAGCATGGTGCAGAATAGTATAGTATAGTATAGTATAGTATAGTATAGTATAGTACCTATAATATAGTGTAGTATAGGATAGTATAATACGGTATAGTATAGTGTAGTATAGTATAATGTAATGTCATGTAATAAATAATATACCAATAACTAACATGTGATATAATTTTGTGAAAAAATCATGACAACCACCGTGTTAAGGATGAATGAGCAGTCTTCACAGGCTGGGCCATGGCTCCTGTCACTGTATGTGTGAACCCCTGTACAACATGACCCTGTCAGCTGCGGATGCCCTTTGACCTTTCTGACCCCTCGGGGAGCTGAACCGCATACCACAGACCACAGAGGGGGAGCATAGTTCAAGCCGCACGACTAAATACTTCAACCCCACTGTACTCCCGCTCTCCAGCAGCGAGGACAACAGCCGTCATTTATTTAAAGAGCTCCTCAATCTCTGTCAAAAGCTTTTATGGCTTCACCGTGCTAAGATTTGACTGCCCCCGAAACCCCATTAACCGCAGGGAGTGGGAGAACAAGGCCCAGTCAAGGGGAGCTATCGACTGGGGTTCGGCAGGCTGAGAGGCCCCATTGATCTGGCCAGGTCTTGTGCCATTGATCACTGTCAGGACGGGCGCGTGTGACAGGGGCGTTAGTGCCACCACGTCACTTCATTAGTCAAACTCAACGCACAGTGCTCGCAGGGGCTGCCGTAGGGTATGAAGGCATGTCACTGAAGACAGCAAGCCCCCCCCCACCCCCCCACTGCCCCAACCACCACCACCGCTACTGCTGCTGCTCCTCTCTGCTCGCTCTGGAAGTGCAAGTGGATTTTATTGTCTCCCTCTTTTGCAGTTCAGCGGAGGTAGAGAGCTCGGGTATCTCTGCAGCTGTTGATAAGCTTCTTTCTCATTTCAGGAGCTGTTCTCTGCCTGTCCCCTTCTCCCTCCCTTCCTCCCTCCCTCCCTCCCTCCCTCTCTCCTGCCCCCCCCCCCCCCCCACCTGTCTTTTCTCTTTCTCTCTCTCTCTGTCTTTCTTTCTTTCTCTGCCTCTCACTGTCTCTCATTGCCTTGCCAATTCCTTCCGTCTAAAGTCTGGAGTTCACTTACAGGCCTGTAACAAGCCTCAGTTTCCCAGGCCGATGTGGCTGTGGCAGAAATCTCCCCCTGTTATAGGGGTCGGTGGAGTGGAGTGGAGTGCAGTGGAGTGGAGTGCGGTGCAGCACAGCGACTTCACTCAACTTATCGGCCCGTCTTTTTCTCCCCGCTGTTAAACTGATGGTCAGAGTTAATTGTGTCCTTAACACTGCCTGCCTGTAGGGCTGCTCTGTTGCTGCAGCCTTCCGCTCTGTCTGGAGGGCTTCATTAAGGTGGCCTCTGCAGCTGGGTGCCACAGCATTAGCAGCTTCCCAAAAGTAAAAGGCCCTCGTCTCGTTAATTCATGAAGACACGTTACAGCTTGGCGTGGAAATACAGACTGTACTGAACATACAAGAACAAGTGGAAACCATATGACATGTGGCTGAATCTGGTTTTCATTATAATAATAACAACAACAACAACAACAACAACAACAACAACAACAATAACAACAACAATAATACTACTACTACTACTACTAATAATAATAATAATAATAATTTCACAGTGTCTACAGTTTTATATAGCACCCTTCGAGATATCTAATATTGCTTTCCAAAAGGAGGTGTGTGTGTGTGTGTGTGTGTGTTTGTGTGTGTGTGTGTGTGTGTGTGTGTGTGTGTGTGTGTGTGTGTGTGTGTATGTGTTAAATGTAAATGTACAGTGTTTGTGTTTGCATTTAAGTCAACATGGATGGGGATTAACGCACCGAGGGCCAGTAAAGTAGAGTTATTAGCGTTGGGTGGTTGACACGTCGAAGGTGGCACAGACATTAAGCCTGCTTTTCCTTGCTTATTGACAGCAGAAAGACTTTGTTTGACAGCTCATGCAGGCCGGCGCTCCAGTGAAGACTCAACAGGGTTCATCAAATCAAACGCTCATGCAGGCCGGCGCTCCAGTGAAGACTCAACACGGTTCATCAAATCAAACGTTTTTTTCTCCACTCGCCACAGCTTAGAAGATTATGTGTGCCATTGCTGGTGTTCGCCACGTCTAACCAGGAAGTAGTAATAATAGGCTTAGATTCAGTGTAATTTGGACATTATTAGTGTTCCTGCTGCTGTGTGTGTGTGTGTGTGTGTGCGTGTGTGTGAGTTATGGTTGCTGTGGCCCTGGGAGGCACAGCGCCAGGCTGGCCCAGATTTTTACAAGGCGGCAAACAGAAAAGCACATTAGTCACCATTACTTCAGCAGCCAAATGGGTTTGCAGCAGCAAGTGGCATTTGGATTCAAGCGTGCAGTTTAGTGCAAATATGCATGTTTTGCTGGCAGGCTTGATTCATATACATATGTGTAGGTACGCATACATTTCTCAGCCCTGAAACGATGACATTCATCAGTTTATTAAGTTCCTCTCCTTTGGTGTAAAGAAATGATGTATGCCAAAAGAGATCATTTTGACGTGTCAGACATGTACATATATCCAGTAGCCCATACAAGCATGTAATGCCTGCAGTCATCTCGGCCTACAGAGCACAAATACTTGGCAGAAGATTAGGTAAGTTTATTACATTGTGTGTGTGTGAGAGAGAGAGAAACACTAAACATATTTAAAGGGCCTTGTGAAACTCGTGAAAAAAATATGAGGTAAATGCTTAATAAAGCTGGATGTCCAGGGCTGAGAATCAATCCATTGCTGACCAAAATTACCCCGACCCCCTCTTGCCTATTACAGCCATCCATAAATCAGATGGCTGATGCTTCTTTATTACCATTCAGACTGGTCATAAAATATACAGTAGATGAATTATGAGATCTGAATTCATGCCAGCAGCTAGCCCCGAGAATAATGTTTTATGAATGTTGGCTTTCCAGTGTTTGATGAAGTAGCGGGTCACTGTTTGATCTTTGGCTGGTTGGTCTGTTTTTTTTGTTTCCGGGTAGGCCCTCTCAGCCGAGTCCTCAACCGCAGAGAAAACATGTTGATTCTGTTGCATGCTGCAAATGATTCCATCTGCTCGCAGAGCTGCATCCAAAGCCCGTGGCTGCCAAATGACTTTTTAACTGAATATGCGTTTGACTGCTGCATTAGGCTGTCCAACATTCGCAGCATGAAACTGTGAAGGTGAAGCACATCATATATATTTCAGTACTGATGACTGACAGCATTTGGCAGACAGAAAATAAGGTTAAAGTGAAAGTGTAGGTATTTCACTTTCCTATTGCAAAGTGAGAGTGTGACAATGTGATGCATGAATATGTGCGTGTACTGTATGTATAAATTTGAAAGGCTAGACAGCAGACATTAAGGACAGAAAATCTTAATATACTCCTTGTTTGAGTCAGAGAGATTGTTTCTGGAACTGAAGTACAGCTCTCAGTATTTAATCGACTAAAAACAGTAGCACTGTTTGACCAAACTGGAACTTTTTCACTCCAAGCAAGATAGATACATGTACTGTATTGTTCCCAAGCTGAGAAATTAAGCATCTCAGTCTGCCTGAAGAAGATCCTACAGATGCCTGGAGATGACCCAGTGGTGTCCGAGTGCTTCCACTGTTTCAGTCAATTAAATACTGGGAATTGTACTTCAGGTGCATGAACTTGTTTTTCTTTTTACTACTAGATGTGCCGTTGCTTGGCTTCAAACTAGGTTGTATGTGCAGGCAACTTCTAGTCTGCTGAACATACAGTGCTTGAGCACTTGTGGGCAATGAATTCTTCTTCTGATATGACTCGGGTCCATGTCATATAAAGTGTGAAAAATCAGCAACACGGGGGGTCGCTGGTTTCCTGTGAAGTACTTGACCGTTTCCTGCTTTTCCTCAGTGCTCCGTGCTGGCCCCTCTGGCATCGCGGGCACCATGAATCACTGGGGGACGAGTGTGCGGACTCCTGGGTCACGGGCACAGTGGGGGATTAATTGCATCCACGATGCCCGCGCTCCCTCGCTCTTGATCCGGCATAGCGCGGTGCCAGCTTCCCGCCGCGCCGGTCGCCCGTCTCGTTCGCCTTGTGGCCAACCACCCTCCACCCCCGAA
>CM050209.1:28007500-28020000 GCA_027475355.1 Coilia nasus | reverse complement strand
ACAGACAGACAAACTCACTTACTTTCTCTCTCTCTCTCTCACTCTTTCTCTCTTTCAGACCCCTTTCACTCCCACACAAAATGGAGGCAAAATGGAAGCCAGTAATAGTAAACAGCACCGTAAAATGTGTGGCATTACGTATAACTTTTTATTTTGCTTTTCGTCTCTCTCACGTAGTGGTCGCGTGGGATTTTTTTCACCCTTGGCTGCTTTTCAAGTCTAAGTGCTCTGTGCTGTACATTGCACTACATAATGGCCATGTCTGTGTTGTAAGCACAGAATAATGCACTGCTGTGCCACAAACACGACAGGTCTTCCTTTGAGCTGCAAACATGAGGCTAAAGGGCCAGTCTGGCTGCCTACCTACCTACCTACCTAACACTGATGTACTGTATGTTTTCACATGAGCACTTAGCCAACATTAGCCAAGCAAGGGCCAACATTTGTCAGACTAGATACATAGATTCTTTGCTGTCCCATATATAGGGGTAGTCTTTTTCACACATTTGATGTGAAGTGTCCAAGTGGCAGGTGTAAAGGACAAACAGATACACAGAAACATTCAGCCCACATACACAGCCTCACAGACATATATAACACACACAAGAAACAGGTGGACAAAGCAAACAACACAACAACACAATAAAATACAGTACGGGGGAAATGGGTGACTGTCACGGGAGTTTGTTGAGTGCAGTGATGGCTGAGGGAACAAAACCTTTCTTAAAATGTGCCTTTTTTCCAGTGCAGGGTTCTGTATCTGCGGACAGATGGGAGTAGAGTGAGGAGCCGGTTCAGAGGGTGGTCAGGACTGTTTGCTATGGTGTGTGCAGGGCTTATGGTGGCTGTGTCATTTGCGTCATTCAGGCTGGGGGTGAGAAGCTGTATTATTTTGGATGCTACAGTATGTGGGAAAGTGTAACGAGTTTTTAAGGAGCATTAGGGTAAAATGGCTTCACATGGTCCACCATTTCTTGACTTGGTCTGTTAACTGTGCACCAGTTCAGTTCAGTCTCTATATGATGCAAATGCAAAGCAGAGGAACACATTAGAGTCTAAAATTGTAGCCAATGTCTGGTAACTGTTGCATGCCCACCATTTCAAAAAGCAGCCTGCAGACTTAGTCAGACTAAACTACCTGAGACTGTCAAAAAGTTATTTTTCCCTGTGGCAAAGCATTCCTAGCTATGTGCTTTTTTTAGATAACGCTCACATACTTGAAAGCCTTCATGCTGGCATTAATGTCACTCAAGCTGTGACTAACTGACCCAAAAAAAAAAGAGAATTTAAAAGTATTTGAAGAAATCGCTGTGGGCTAATGTCAATGCCTTCCTTTTTGGAACAGTAGAACACCAGTGCAGGTTTTGCATTAGGGTGGATATTCTCTGAATGAGTCAATCTTGTCTTTGATATGGGATTTTGTCTGCTCGTGTCTGTTAAGTACAGTATATACATGTGTGCCAAATTTGGGGTGGATCAAAGACTCAGTACTTTTTAATTTGCACTTCCATTTTGGATTAAACATTCCCCGTTACTCGTTTGTGAAAGAAAAAGAAAATTAGAAGTTAAACAAAACAGTAGTTAAGTACCCACCCTGAAGGCAACTACAAAGGAGGCAAGGACCCAACACCTAATCCCAGTGGCTACAGGCCAGGAGGGACTCAAACCTAGTTCCCAAACATGAGGGGGTTGGTGGGACTCAAACACAGTGATGAGCTGGTAAGGACTGAAAATGGTTCCCATAGTGTGCTGGTTCCCATAATGACTAGTAGGAACACAAACGCTGGTCCCCATATTGACAGGTTGGTATGGAATGAAACCGTGGTTCGTATGGTTACAGGCAGTGGTTGTTTTGGCTTTTGTAAGGGGGTAAGTCCTTCTTTACTCACAATGGTCAATATCTCTCTCTATTGTATTATTATAAATACTGTAGCAGAGGGAGCTCAGCTCCAGAGGGCTCCGGCCCAATTTAAACTCTGGCTGGTTGGCTGGCAGGCACTCCAAGCCTAATCCCCATGGTGATGAACTAGTGATTAGTATAGGGACAAACACCCTGGTTTCTATGGCGACGTGCTGGTAGAGACTCAAACCCTAACCCCCATAGTGATGAACTGGTCTCAGGGACTCAAACCCTGGTCACTATGGTGACAGGCAGGTGAGTTTAGTAAGTGAGGAAGGTAGCCCAGCGTGAGCTGTCAAAGCAGGGCAGAGAGCACACATTTCAGCGCACGTCACATCTCTATATCAGGTGTGTTTGACACCGATAGAGACATCCAGATCTCTCCTCGCTCTCTTGCCTGTGAAGAATCACAGCCAACCCCCTATTCCATCTCCTTTACCCTACCACGATTCTACGTTCTACTGCCTCGTGTGAAGCCGGGGCCGATAATGTAAACCTCACACGCCCCGCAGCTCTCATTATGCTGCCGGTTCAGAGGAGTCCCAATGAACACAAAGCCAAGCAGATAGTGAGCAAATGCGTGACTGAAGCAGATAGAATCAATTACAGCCAGGGTGAAGCACATCAAAAGAACCAGCACTCTACCTTAATATAAAATAGTCATGAGGAGCTGGTAGGCCTCGGTCTTGAAACCTGCACAGCAAGGTGTTCAGAGCATGTTCTGCAGACCCTTCTTTGTTCGTGCTATCTACGTGGAGCACAATGACGTTTCAAAGAATCGATTTCAGGCAAAGGGCCCCCCATCATGGCTACGGGAGGGAGGGGTATGGGGAGGGAATATTGGCCAGTGTCCTTCATTAAAATCAGCACACGAAGATGTCCAGAAGCGTCAACATATTTCCGACATATTCAATCCTATATTACATACAGTAATTCAGCCCATTTTCTATATGTCAACAGATCAATGATGGTAGCTCATAGTTGATGAGGGGTCACAGAGAGGATGACCAAGTTTTTACAAATCTTGATTTATGGAATGAGATTGCTGACATACTTTTAGTTGAATGTCTGTACATACTGTATGTGAGTATCAATATTTTAGCCACGCTTCTGTGAGTTACATCTGATCATCATCATCAGTGTTGCAACCCTCTAAATCTGAAGACACACCCGCTTACGTTAATCAGTTTGGGCTGATCAAACGACAAGTATTCAGCCAATTATAGCCAAAACTATGCAGAGAATCTTTGCTAAAGTAGAGTCCTCCCAAGACAGTACCTGTCTGATGTGTGAAGTGTCTGATGTGTGAAGTGTTTTCATCCTTTGCTGTGATGCCTTCACCCCAGTAAAACAAAACATAGAAGATGGTGCTTGCAACCACAGGCTAATGGGACATGTTAAGCAATTTGTTGCAAACGATCTGAGCTCTCTCAGGGAATAAGGCTAAGGTATTGGTAGGCCTTAACGATCTCCACGTCATTCCCACCGATGCAGATCGGAGATGGTGTTCTCTTACTATAATCCACCACAATCTCCTGGGTCTTGGTCATATTTAGCTGCAGGTGTTTTTTCCACACCACCACACAAACTGGTTTGCTAAGCCTCTGCATCTTCCCTTCTGGCTATCCTCCACACACCAACCAACAACCCTACACAAGTCAACAGCTATTCTCCACACACCAACCAACAACCCTACACAAGTCAACAGCTATTCTCCACACACCAACCAACAACTCTACACAAGTCAACAGCAATTAGCTTTAGCAAATTGTGTGTGTAGAGACACCGTGAAATAAAATGAAGTTGCTTGGCAACCCAACTTAAGCTTAAAAATAGTCAATAATGTCAATAATATTGCAGAGGTAAGCAGTCAACCAAAATTAGCTTCAAGATTTAACCTTTATCGTTGGACATTTAAGCCTGTTTTATGGAAGAAAAACGCGATAGAATGAGAGAACTGGAAAGAGTGGAAGGAAGAACATGAAGAGGGGAATATTAACAATTAAATCCATACATTTTAATGTTTTAATTAAGAAATGTCAGAAATTCATGATTAGGTTTTTTTGTTTTAAGAGGGACATAGGGTACTACTCCCCTTCTTGTAGAATGCTTTTAAAATCTAAAAATGGCTGATTTTCCCAGTATCATGTGGGACTTTACCCTGTATAACCTGGCTGACTAAGTGAAAGATTTAAAGTCAAACTGTTCATTGAGTTTCATAGTAAATAGTACTTTATGATTAGTTCTGTGGCTTCAGACCAAACTGTAAAACAAAGGTTATGTACATTTAATAAATATGATGACTGAGGATGCTTTTACATAATAAAAGTCATAACACATGACATAAAACAATAGTCTTTACATTTCCTTTCCACACTCTTGACAGCATTTTTTAGCAGTTAGATGTAAGATTTTTTTTATCAGTTGCTTTAGTACATTAAATGTCATGGGATAAACTGCAGTGTCATTCTGGATTCCAACAGCGAGGAGCAAGTTTAATGAACTATAGACACTACATCATCTTGTGTTCTATGTGTCAGCAGCAGACAGCAGTCATCTATTTCTCTATCAACATCTTTCTGTGAGGCCGCACTGACACCTACTGTATCTTTATGGAGTCTTACGTGATACCTCATTATGGTCAGTTCAACAACACTAAAAAAACATACATATACAAATGATCTACCTATGAACTTTTTTCATTGTCATTGGCAAAGTTTTTTTTTAATAAAATATAAAAATAAAAATATTTCATTTAATAGTTCATTTGAACTGTTTAAAAACATACATGCATTTGCACATCTTGTCACACGTGATTTGATGTTGCTGTTTGTGAAAATAATGCAGATTTTTTTCTGCCTGCTAGTGGTGTTATTTGGCATGGTTTGACAGAATGCCATATTGTTCCTGGAGATGTAAATTTTTGTATATGGACTACAAAAAGGTCTGTGTTGTGTGATATTTACTTTGATAATACATCTCTGTCATCTGATTTATAAAAAACCATTGTTAGTGTCTGAATCTGTCGTGATGTTAGCATACTGCGTCCTATTTTCAATGTAAATCAATGCATCAGCATTAATGAGAATGGGTATTTTATGACCAACACAAACCATCCACAAAGTCTCATTGCCATCCGCACACAATAGGTCTAAGATGGCCCCTTTTCTCCACGAGCTAGGTTACAGGCAGCGCATGCGGAAACAGCCCAAGGTCCCCTCAATATTTTTCCTCTTTTGTTAGCTGCCTGCAATTCATTTCTGTTATTCCTGTTTGCGTAGCCTGATTTTTTCTTCACAGCTGTGTGAATGTGTGTGCATGTGGGTGAGCTGAACTTTTGCACTGTTCAAGGCCTTGTTTCGTGAGTGAGGAGAGTGTCTGCTCTCCACATCTTTAAGTGGACAACCTCAGACAGAGTGGCTTGGCAGCGGGTCTGATTCATAGCAGGATGGGGAAAATTGGCATTGTGCTCGGGGGACCGAGTCTCTGTCACAGCCCCGTCGTTGCGCACCGCATCCACACACTCGCTGGTAGGACAAAATGGAAAGTGACAGGCCAGTGGCATCTATAGCCGGCTGTTAATATAATCCATTGCAGCCCCTGTCACATCACTCAGTGGCATCCCCTTCTATTGTCTGAGAGATAAGATAGCTTTGGTGAGAACTAAAAGAATGCAAAAAAAAAAATCAAACCAGGGCCTAGAGCTGTAAGCTCTCATGCTCTCTCTCTCTCTCTCTCGCTCACTTTCTCTGTCTCTCACTTTCTCTCTCTCTCTCTCACGGTCTTTCTCTCTTATGATCTCTATCTCTTCCTGTCTTTTCTCCCTCTCTCTCTCTCTCTCTCTCTCTCTCTCTCTCTCTCTCTCTGTCTCTCTTTCTCTCTGTAGTGTCTCTCCTGTTCAGGTATTTAAGTGGAAGCATGTTATGATGTTGTGTTGGCAGTCAGTCTCTCAATCCGTCCAAGCAGTTGGGAAAATCAAATAAGGCTGTGTTCCAATTATCTGCTGACTTGGAGAGATACTAGCGCCTATTCTTTCAGGACTCTTCTCTGAAGGAGGGTGATGGGATTGCAGTGTCCTGGGGTTTTTATGGGCCTATCTAAAAGCTGGCACATGGATGGTAACATCAAATGTGTAACTCAGCCCAAATTAAGGCAAAATAAATAAATAAATAAATAAATATTTTTCTCACATATCAGTTAGCGCACAGTGATGTGACACTTTAAAAGCAACTTTATTCCAGCTTCTTATTCTCCTGAGGTGAAATAATGATAATATGGCAGTTTAATCACTTGCTTAAAGGATACATCGTCCACTAAATGCTCCACGCTGATCTTAAAGCAGCAGCATCAGAGATGTGCTGTCCTCTGAGGTGCCACTGCTCACTTTCCCATTCAAGTAAATCAAATCACTTTTTCTGAAGGAAGGAGCTAAAGGCTGGACAGATGATCTCCAGCCTGTCAGAAACGCATTGCTTTATTCACCGTTTGCATTGAGGCTCTAATTAGCCCATTATTTCTGATGGACTGTCTAATAGGTAGCTTCCTTAGAGGGGAGACATGTGGCTATTAGACAGCAAAAAGAACGAATGATTTGAATGGGGGCGAAATATGAGTGGCCATTTTTTTGTGTGAGGATCTGCAGCTGAGGCCATTTGCACGAGTGGCCATCGGCCGTATAGGCTTGTGTGTGCACTGTATGTTTCTGCTGCACCAACACCAGCCTCTTGACTGAGTTGACAGAGGATTTCACTGAATGCGAATGAATAGCCTGTGATTGTGACAATCAGTTTTTAGGCTTTTGTTTGCAGAAGAATCTAATTTTGACACCCTGGTGACAGCCATCATAGTTAACTCGCTGTAATCACTGTCAGTCATATTGACTGAATTGGAATAAAATGCATTAACAATGGGAAAAACTACCATGTTTGGGGTGTTGCCCAAATACAGAAGTTGACTAGTGAACATTGGCCACAAATTTACCAAATAGGACACCTTGAAAAAAGACCTTGAAATAATCGCCGAAATACAATGTTGTATTTAAAATGTAATAATCTGTTTTTACAACAAAAATGAATCTTTTTTGCATCAAATAGAAAACAGGGGAAAACAATTATTTATTTACAAACTACATACTATTTTGATAAGCCTGGATAGTTTTGATCAGCCTGCATAGTGGACTGTTTTAGATGTTACATAACAATAACAACAACAAGGTTTTAGAGTGTCAAACCAACACTCCATTTCTAAGTGTTCAGCATAGCAGGCGAAGGTGACATTCACAGTCTTTGTTCATATCCGAGAATAATTTAAAATTGCACCTTGGTTAGATAAAGAGTGACTGCAAGGCAGTGCCCAGCAATAAGCCTGCCAGCTGTATTTGTCTTCCCACAGCAACCCATGTACGTCACAGCCAGTACGCTCCAGTAGACAAGGGAATCTTCTGTATGTCCTGTGTTTGATTGTTGTAATGGATTAACCGAAGTGAAACTAAAGCCCAGTTTACAGGCTGATAACTACTACTGTGTGTTTACAGTTTGTTTTGAGGTTTTGTGTGGTGATTCTAACAGGTTAATAGGAATGCATAAGCCACAACATGAATTCAAAAGCCACAACACAAGTTCAAAAGAAAGCATTGGTCTGTACAGTATATGTCTTTGTAACCTGATTTTTATGGCAGCATAGTGCAAAAATAAGTAAAGTCTTGAATAACACTGATATACTATACTGGCATAACTCACAATGATTGAGCAATATGGTTTAACTATTTCTCCAATTTCAAAGTTTCCCACACATTAGTCAAATTAGTTGACCTTTATGACTGTATCTGCCACCAACATTTTTTTTCCTAACAAACTTGCACAATACCATGTAGTGAATGGACATAAACAGACAACCACTTCTGTCGTGCATTCATTTTCATTCATGTTGTGGTGTTGTGTTCATGTTGTGAATCTTGCATTCATGTGCATGGCTTTTGTCTGTTTTGATTTTTCACTAATATAATGCACTGCCTTGGCACTGTTGTCCTAGCCTGGTAAACCCGTCCCTCATACTTTATTTCATTTTGTACAGAGGGTCTGGACCGGAATCTCTTGAGGGTCATTTAGTCGGTCTTATGACCGATCCAATCAGCGAACACAGGGTGTATTCGTTAGCAGTGATGTTGACCTTGTGTGCTACATTTGAATTGTAGCGCGTAGGTAGGCTAATTGCATACGTGACGACCAGGCATTAGCGATTGGGTAAAGGCAGAGGCACTTTTTTAAAACTTCAGCCACACCTCCAACAAATCGTTTCTGACGGCGTCTGTTCCAGACCCTCTGTACAAAATGAAATGAAGTACGAGGGGTTGGTTTACCAGGCTACTGCTGTCCCATCTGGGCCACCATAGTTTGTTAAGTGTCAGGTTTCAGACATTGTGTTACATGATAACGGTAAATATATAAATAAATAAAGTAAATAAGTAAAATAAACAAGTAAAACTCTACTCACCCAGGGTTTGTTACTGTACTTGGATTGATACAACAATACCACAAATATTTGTACACATACAGTACTTTTTTATTTGGTTGTTATCTCATTAAGACTGTGTGTCTGTGTGAGTGTAAACAAACCCTGCTTTAGCACTGCTTTAATCTGACATACAGATGGCTAGCTTTCCCGATGCTCATTTAATTCTCACAAGTCGAGATTCCTGCAGTCGCGAGAAGTGTTTACCACTGCCGCTGCTAGGGACAGCATAGGACCACAAAGGTTTACGCTGAAGTAAAAATCTCACTTTCGAGGTTGACCCACCCACAGCAAGACTTGCAGTATTTAGTTGACTGTAAAAGTGCTATTATCTCGTAATCCTCACGAGAACCTCACGAGATTCCTTCTGAGAACTGAGAATCGGGAAAGCTAACCATCTGTACCACAAATACAGTATGCCTCATCGTGAATGGCAGCCTAATGTACCGGCTTTGGGACTGTGCCACAAGAACCCAGGTGTGTGTTATTGCAGACTAAACATAGACGGCTAATCCAGCGTCTGCATCAGTAATGCATCTTACTGCAATGTGCTAAACAGGACCAGACAAACATGGTGACAACTAATCCACAGCTCATACATCCAAGGGAGCATAATGTCCAGTGTTGGCGCAGGTCTGGCCCAGAATCAGCAGGGATTAGCCTGGGCCCACTCATACTGCCTGTGACGCTACACTGAATTTCAACCTGCCTATTCTCAGTTCTTCCTGGTCCGGGAAAATATGGAACCAATCGGAAATGAACACCACGCATACGTCATCGAAATCAGTGGTCTGACTGGTTGTAGCTCTGTCCAGTAGTACACAGAGACATTTGAAAACGCCTGTTGATCCTGCCTCTAAGAACAGGCTAAGTAGGCATTGTACATGAGGATGGAAAAGCATAGGAGCCAGACTTTTTAATGATGAACAAATTCCCTTTCAGTCAGTCACATCTCTGCTACTACGGAAACCAAGTTGACATGCAAGCAAAAAACAACATGTTTTTGACAGTAATTAGAAATTAAAAAAAAAACTGTTATTGCTTTGACATGCGCGAAGTTTTCGCACTTAACATGTTGAATAAAAAACCTTTCTTGACTCGTGTTCCATGCCACTTTGCTAATTAGTCGATAAACAATAGCCCTACACTACAGAAATAAGAAAAGAAAGTTCTTGTCCGTGAAATACTCTACTTTATTTTACGCTCTTCCACCCACGAAGTGGGGTTTGACAGGGTGAACAAATGACAGATATAGTACCGAACCATCTGGCTGTGTGAGACTCAAAACCATCATTCATGTTTAAATCACACAGAATCATATTTCACTCCCGCACAGCCATGCTTCCTTTGGGAGTCCCATGCAATGTTCTATCAAAATGACTGACTTAATCATTGTGGTGCCAGAACGTCGTGCTACAGTTTGACCATGCATGTAAGGATTAGAAGGTCCTTTTATCTGCCATTGCCTGTACAAATTGTCTTTTGTGTTGAGGATGACAATGTCAGCCATGACTACAATTCCCATCTGAACATGTATATGCACATGGAAGGGCAGTGTTGAAACACAGGAATCACATTGTGTCTAACTGTATGTACGATTCATACTGAAACGACATAACGTCCTTGAACTTGGAAGGCAAGTCATGTGTGAAATAGCTACTTGCCTCCAGGTCGATGTAAAGGGGTCACACTTGTTAGCACTGCAATCAAGCATACTGTACAGACTTGGACATGTATAAATTTCACATCATTTTCCCCATTTAGGTAAGGATCCCAGACCCTCTGTCGTTATGGTGAGCACTGTAAACTGTGGCATACAGTACATTATCTCATTATCCATCTTTGCCTGTGCTGTGATGAATTTCTGTTTGCTCAGTGTGCCAACAGAGAAAGCCACACAAGAGCCCTTCTGCATGCATTCCCGTGCAATTAATGCCTCGCAGCGCTGGAGAACAACATCATCACAGAACACCCAGGGTTTGTTACATTGCTCCAGCTACTCTTCCCCCACAATAAATAAATAAATCAAGGTTGCGCTTTTTCAGCCCACGTGTTTCCAGCAGCTGTAATCTTCCTATAATGGGAGCGTAGCCATATACAGTATATATATATATATTTTTTCTTTTCTTTGGCAGTTTCTGTGGTGTCATCTCTCGAGAGTAATACTCGTAATAGCCCTCCACTATAAAGCGGCATCCCAGACAAGCACAGCGTAAAGGGGGCTGATATTTCATGGTAAAGAGGAGGGATGGAGAGAGAGAGAGGGAGAGAGAGAGAGAGAGAGCAGAGGAAGGATGGAGAGAGAGAGAGGGAGAGAGAGAGAGATAGAGCGCAGAGGAGGGATAAAGAGGAGCGATAGACAGAGAGGGAGAGAGAGAGAGAGAGAGCAGAGGAAGGATGGAGAGAGAGAGAGGGAGAGAGAGAGATAGAGAGCAGAGGAGGGATAAAGAGGAGCGATAGACAGAGAGGGAGAGAGAGAGAGAGAAAGCAGAGGAGGGAAGGAAAGGAGAGAGAGCAGAGGAGGGATAGAGAGAGAGAGGCATAGAGAGAGAGGGAGAGCGAAAGAGCAGAGGAGGGATGAAGAGGAGAGATGGACAGAGAGAGAGAGAGAGCAGAGGAGGGATGGAGAGGAGAGCCAGCTGTTTCATCTGTGCTAACAGCGCGCCTGCCTCCTCCATCGTCGTGGTGCTCCCGCCTAGCAAACAGAATTAGGACTCCAAACATCTGCTCCATGGTAGCCCACCTGCTAGCGCAGATATTAAACCAGGCATTATTGGGTCAGGGGAAACACAAAGAAAGTGTGTTTTTTCTTCTTTGCTCTCTCTAACTCTCTCTCTCTCTCTCTCTCTTTTTTGTCTCTCGCCTCTTTCACTCCTCGTTTCTCACTTCTTCATTTAGAGCTCTCTTCACAGGCTCAGAGAGAGAGAGAGAGAGAGAGAGAGAGAGAGAGAGAGAGAGAGAGAGCAAGGCTTCTGGGAAAAAAACGAAAAGAGAAAGGAGTAAAAGACGAATCTGCAGAGGCACGGGCTAGGTGTTTTTTTTAGATTACAGGTCCTGTTAGCGAACTTGCGAGGCGAGATCTGGGATCAGCGCTCCCCATGTGGCGTTTAGCGACAGTGAAATGAGTTGGACTGAGGTGCCGGACTGGGTTCTGTTTCTCAGTGTTTCTACTGAGGTGCCGGACTGGGTTCTGTTTCTCAGTGTTTCTACTGAGGTGCCGGACTGGGTTCTGTTTCTCAGTGTTTCGCAGCGGTGTTGGTGCTGAGGCTGCCTCTGAGGTCCTCTATCTCTGATTGGGCAGGCGGATGGAGAGATTACCTCACTCAGCCAAGTCTGGCCAAAATAACTCGTCTCACAAGCTCTCGCATGATGCTCAATACATGCAGCTCAAAGATTTGCACAGACCGTCACCATTTTACATGACAGACTTTTGGCCAGTACCTTCAGTGTTTGGCAGTATTTGCATTCAAAAGAGCATGTTGTTTATAGTGGGTACTATTCTTACCTTCTTTGAAGGGCATGCCCATTTAAATGTGAAGGTGTAAAGGCTGAGGTGCTGCGCAAAATTGTTGCATTATGTAAAATGGGGATCTACTTCAACTGCATGGTCCTGTGATATACATCAGTAGTCTCTCCAGGAGACTAAGAAGGATGTGGACTGATGAAGATCTGTGCACTGATGTGACCTTCCCATAAAAATCTACAACCTTCTGCTTGATAATTCTTTTAAACACATATATGCGAAATTGTGAATGATGCCCAGAGCAGTGTCTGCATTTTGGTCTTGTGATATTGCATAATGTAATGTGTCTCTTTATTTATGCACCATTAAGTTGTTAGTAAGAAATGCAGTTTTACCCGTGAGTATCGCCATACCTGCCTGTTATAAATGCACCGAAAAATCCCACAGCTCTTGTTAGAACATCCTAACTGTGCATAGCCCTAGGCTTTAAACAAGATAAATTGAGGAAAAGGTGGAAAAAAACTCTTACAAAATAGATTTTTAGACTATTCTTTTTATTGTTTTCCTTTCATTCTTACTTTTTTTGACATGTAAAGTTTTCAGAGGTTTCTTCTTACCTTTGAAAAA
>CM050209.1:27970000-28002500 GCA_027475355.1 Coilia nasus | reverse complement strand
CCATAGCACTTCCCAGGTGTTTCAGGCCCTTTCATAATTCAACAGTTACTGTAAAAAGCTTTTACACAATGGCACTCCGTCAGGACTGAAGCGGAGCATTCAGAGTTATGAAGAAGGACAAGCGCACTCGGAGGTGGAGCTGAAGCGAGAACAAGGCTCGTCTAAATTGCACATAATTGTGCTCGTTCTGCAGCAGGAGGCTGGGCGGCTGGGTGGGGTGTCTTTGCCGCACTCCTTGACGCACGCCATGACCTGCTGAGGGTTGGGATGAAAGCCTACACTTGTTAGCTTTCGTGTATAATCTCTGTAGCCTGTCGGTAAGACGCGAGGGGGGAGAGTCTCGAGGCTCCCTGCCTCTCCGCGGCTCCTCAAGAAACAAGTGTTTAGTCCTGAATATTTATTTCATCCAATCTATTTATCTGTTTGTTTCTCACAAGACATGACAGTGTTAAAAAACCTCTGGAGAAAAGCTGCAGGCTACATCCTCAGTAGACGACAACGATCACGTCCAATGCGAAGATAAACACATATTAGTTCTCATCTCTCTGAAAGAAGATGAAAAACATCTTTATTTTTCATCCAAATGCAGTCATGTGTTGTTTTTTTCTTCCTTCAGATTCTTCCTTTCTTTTTTGATGTTTTTCAAAAAAACAGACTTTTGTTTTGTGACCAAACATTTAACGCATCAATTATTAAAGCGTTGTCATAGCAGAAGACAGAAGTGTGTGGAGGACGTGAGGAGTGCTCTGCCAGCCTATTACCTGGAGAGAGCGGAAATGAGATCGCCAAGCCAAACACCCGCAGATTTGCCAGAAAATGTGCATTATTTCTTCTCCCCTAGGACAGAGGGAGATGATGGATAGGGAGGAATGGAGAGATAGAAAGAGAAAGAGAGAGACAGAGAGAGTGTGTGAGACAGAAAGAGAGACAGAGAGACAGACAGATAGAGAGACAGAGAGAGAGAGAGAGAATGTGTGAGAGAGAAACAGAGAATGAGAGACAGACAGAGAGAGAGAGAGAGAGACAGACAGAGAGACAAAGAGAGACAGAGAGAGAGAGAAAGAGACAGACAGACAGACAGAGAGACAGGAAGGCAGATGACAAAAAGAGAGGGAAAGAGAGATAGAGAGAGGGAGAGAGAAAGAGAGAGAAGAGGGACAGAGAGCTCCAACAGATTGAGCAGCACAGAGCACTGAAGAGGCTGGCAGAATCTTCTGGCTTTGGGGCAACTGCAACAGCAGTGGCCAGCCGAGCCCCTGGATGTTAAGGGAAAAGCAGAGCAAAGGGGTGTGTGTGTGTGTGTGTGTGTGTCTGGTGTGTGTGAGTGTGTGTGTGTGTGTGTGTGTGTGTGTGTGTTTGGGGGGGGGGGGGTGGCTGTGGCCCCACATGAATGCCAAGTGCTAGCAGAGCCAAGAAAATATTGACTTTCACAGCACTGTGAATTATGGCTATTCAGACAACTTGATAAAGGATGACAGTAGAGAGCTGACATCACTAGGTGTCTGGTACAACTGAGAACTGCTGGAGAAGTGAAAAAAATCTGCCTGAGGAAAGAAAGAGAGAAAAAATAACACTTTCTTTTGTGTGTGTGTGTGTGTGTGTGTGCGCGCGCTCGCGTGAAATAACTGAGATTAAGTGTGAATGTCATCAGTCTTCAACCGAATAAGAAGGAAGCTTTGTGTAGCCGTGCTAGCCATTCTGGTTTGGGAGAGTGTTGAGCTCTAAATGGATTATTTGGCAAGGGTGAGCCTCCATCTCTCCATCTGCTCTTGCTGGGCATTGAGTGGGCGAACCATCTTTAAATTGATCCGGGTAACGGAAGACGCTGTTTCCAGAAAGCGAGCTGGTCCCCAGCTGATAATTGCCCATTGACTTAAACAAATGAGGACAGACACCTTGGAAAAGAAGGTGTATGTCCTGTACAATCAGCATGACCTCGCCGTTGGGCAGCTCAGTAGCCCTCCCTCCCCCCAGACTAAAGGGCCTTTACTTCCTGTTCTGAGAAAGGAGACGGTGCTGCCTGGTGAAATTAGAGTCATTAGTGTAGACTTGATGAAGTGCCACAGACATGCAAACATTTGCAATTATAAAACCAATTAAAGTTTTCCGATATTTTGAAAATGCAATTCAGTGCGAACTCTACGGTGACTGCGGCAGCAACAATGGAACCATCTCGGTGCCTCAGATAATGGTTGAGGTGGCCAATTTGCCCTTTTCTACTCACTTTGGTTAATCTTTTTAAATTGTGTTCCATCTTCCCTCAACCTCTCCCTCTCTCTCTTGCTCTCTTCATGTCTTTATGTCTACCTCACACTTACACACAGTCACAGAGAGAGAGAGAAAGAGAGAGAGGGAGAAAGAAAGAGAAAGAAAAAACTTTGATTTTCCAAGTGCACTTATATGGGGCTTTTAGAGTGCACCATAGTAATGTCACTGAATCTTGCTAATGACTTCATTTTTGCCCCCATTTCTGTGGCAGGCAGTTGCTAACCAGTCTGCTTTTCCAAGTGTGATTTGAGTTTGTCAATTAACTCTGTTCATCCTTGTTATGGGGCTGTTTATGTGGATAATATCAGCCTGTTAATTGACTGCAGTCGGGTTCACTCATGGGCCATTGAATGCCTTGATGGCTCAAGGGTAGAAACAAGCTAACCTGGAAACGGAGAAAATGAGACAGACTGAGAGACGTGGCACTGCTCCATGAAATAACACGGCTGAATTGCAGTAAAAGTCTGCAAGAGTAAACGTATAAAATTAAAAATAGTTGAATGATTAGAGAAATGCTAATGTGGGGGTGCAGAGGCGCAAACAGTAAAAGAGGGAGAGAGTGTAAGAGAGCGAGTAAGAGAGAAAGACAGAGAAAGAGGGAAAGAGAAGGAGAGAGAATGAAAGAGTGAGAGAATTTGAGAGAGGGAAAGAGGGGAAGACAGAGAGAAAGAGAGTGCGAGAGAGTCAGACAGAGAGATGGAAAGAAAGAGAGAGAGAAAAAGAGAGAGAGAGAGAGTCAGAAGGGGGGTAGAGAGAGAAAAAGAGAGAGAGAGAGAAGGAGAGAGATCAAGAAGATATTTCATTACCAACATTTTCGTGGCCACCCCATGTGTGTTATGCTGGACTGGCTATCTTTGGCTGCCCCCACTCTGCTCGACCTCGTTCACTGGGAAAGTGTGACTGGTTGGCAGAGCCACCCTCGCCTGCTGCGACGCCCAGAAATGGCCAGTCTGCTCGGGTCAGCCATGGCGTATGCCTCCCCATCCGAGAACAGACGGGATGACAGGTAACAGCACCTGATGTCAGGTAATCAGTGTAGAACCCTCGGCACGCCTAATGCCTCTGCCACAAACCACACAGACTTACTCGGCTCCCCTTGACTTTGGTGAAAAGATCTGTCTCTATCCTGTAATAATAAATGAAATGACTGCATATTGCCGGAGTGAGGCCTTATTAATTCGCCAGCAATATCAAATTGCACCTTTTGAAGGCGGAGGGAGCCAGATGGGGGTAAATAGAATCAATGATGAAGGCATCACAGTGCGTCATTACCATATTTGCAGTGGGAGAGGAAGAAAAAAAATGAAACTCCTGCCTCTCCACAGAAAAGCTCTTTTTACCAGCCTGGCCTTAGCTGGATGAATATTCATTTGTAGTCCACACAGCAGGTGTTGGGAGTTGTATCTGGCAAAGCCCTTACCTCCCATTGCCAAGGAGGTCTCTCAGGTGAATTACATTACAAAGGAAACCATTTAATCAAACCTTTTTTTTTATTTCTGCACATTTTTGAGAACAAAGCCCATTCGATGCAGGTACTATTGACTTAATAAATATGCAACATTGATGAATGCTTACCATAATTGGAGTTGTAATGGCTCAAATTAACCCTCCTAAGTCGTCATGAAAACGCACTATTCGAAACAGCTTGAATACCTCCACGATCGTCTGTGCTAGAAATGAACGGAGAACAAAGAACAGAAAAAGCCCTTTCAAATCATACCATGGTTGTGTGTGTAACCTACCGGGATCGTGCAATTAACGATTTTAAGGTTGAAAAAACTTAGTGTTACTTTAACTGTTAAGAAGAACAGACAGTCTGTTGAATCACACTTGTATTGCCATATTTACTGACATAACGGATATCTAGTTTTTTTGCTATTTTAGGTGTCTTTTCTGTTATTTAAGATATATATATTTTTTGTTTTTGTTTAATATGCATATAAACATATACTTTTAGGGTCACAAAACAGCTCATTTGCTCTATTTTGCAACTCTACTTTAAGACTGAACTTTTTATTTGAATTGCTTTTTATATTTATATATAAAAAACTATTATATTTTTTAATATTTACATATTTTTGAAGTTGTTTTGGATATGGTATGTCTACATACTGTCTTTGAGATATACTTACATGCTATGAAAGCAGGGGGTCTGCTGAATAAAATGATACCATACTTGAGTCAGAAATATTTATGGATGTGATCAAAATGACTAAAACCAAGGATATGCTCAAAGTGCAAATTGCAACCAATTGGTTACAACACTTTGCTCCAAAGTGTTAATGTAATACATAACTAACGAAGAAAACATTCTAAGTTAATATGTGATGTAAATGATTGTGGACAATGCACTGTGTCTGTAACAGCATGAAATTGTGTACTGTCAAAAAGTAAAAGGTAAACAGCAAAGACGTTCTGCAGATCTATTTCTAAACATCATGTGGTGTGTCACGCACACTGAATGTCACTCATCAGAAGGAGCTAAGCACACAGTTACCACCTCCGAATGTGTGAGTCCTGACATATGTCAGTCTAATCTCATACCTCCTCAGGCGGTTAGGTCACACGCTTAGGGACACACAGACACACAGTTTTAGATCACGCTCAGCTAGCTCTGATGCTCTGTTCAAACATCCTACCCCCACCCCCACCTCACCCATACAGCTCAAGTCAAAAATAGAAATGGCCGCCCCAGGTCACCATCGGTCAGGCATTGTTCAGCCCAAGCCTGATGGTTTGGTTTGTTTTGTTTTTCTCCAGCTGATAGAGGACACTTGCATCAGGCCAGACTTCCTGACAACAAGACCATACTGCGCTGGGCTGGGCCAGCAACCAACCCGACCCAACCCGACGGCGGTGCGAGTGACACCGATGACGCCCCCGCGCCATAATCGGCCTGTCTTTGATTAATAAAGCATGATGGGGCACAGTTGATCTGCGCGCCTGTGCGCGAGAGGGGACACGTTTGATCTGCATCTCTCGGGGTGATGAGCAGAGATTGGCTCCCCTGCGGACGGGCGGGCGGCCTGGAGCCGGAGTGCTGGACTGCTGTGGACCGGCATTCCTGATGAGCTCTCCAAATGTGTCAATTATTCATCTAATACCTCCGCACCGCACTTCTCCCACACCACTCTCCTTCACATTCCCTGCCATCCCACAGACATCTGGAGCATGATGGGTCCACACAAGCGCAGCCCGATTGGTGTGTGTTTGCATGTGCATGTGTGTGCGTGTGTGTGTGTATGTGTATGCGTGCATGTGTGTGTGTGTGTGTGTGTGTGTGTGGGTATGTGTGTATGCATGTAGTGTATGTGCAAGGCTAGTGTGGCTCTGCACGTGTGTGTTTGTGTGTGTGTGTGTTTTCGAGCATGTATCAAAATGCCTTAGGATGTGCGGCCCGTAAGCACCCTTTATGTTCACTCTTTAATGGAATGGTGTTTGTGCAAATGCTCAAGACAAGACAGCAACTCCCACATCATTTGAATTATTTATTGAAAGTCTCCAGCAGAACCTGGAAAGCACACGCACAAGTTCATTCTACACATTATGTACAGTATGAATAAAAAAGAAAGATTTTTCTTTTACCATCACAAATGCAGCACTAATGATGTTTACACAGAGTGTTTCATTATTATTGGTAACGTTGTTATGACATGTCTGCCATCGCTCTCTCTCTCTCTCGCTCTCTCTCTCTCTCTCTCTCTCTTCTCTCTCTCTCGCTCTCCCATGCACAGGGCCTGTGTGAGGTGTGTACTGATTTAGAGAATCTGCTTGAGATAATTAACACAGCTCAACAAATATTTTGTGAGGGCATGAATCCCAGTTCATTTTCATGTATTTAACATTAGTCTCTTACTGTTGCCCAGGGCGGAGGAGAGCCTATTTAAAGACAGGAACATAAAGACAATCGCCCCAATTCTGTACGAGGGAAGACTCTTCCTCTGCAGCCCGGATCTCATAAGGTGTTTGTTGACAAAACACTGTAGCACAGCGTGAATTATTCAAAAAGCAATTTGGGGCTTGGGAGGGTGCCATCTTTGTTTTCCCAAAACGTGTAGGCCGGCCACACTACACAGAACACACAGCAAGCCCAATGTAGTCATAAATTGTAAAGTGTGTAAATATTTCAAACCCCAGAAAAGTGTTACCTCCTTCTCCCTGCCTCTGTGGGAGGGTCAAAGCCTTAAATGGGAGAGTCACACCTCCCCAGCCCCTATATCATTTGCACTGTATAATACAGCAGCTTTCGTGCTAATTTAGTCTCTCTGTTGCTGTGGGTCTCACTCGCTCTCTCTGTGCTGAGCAGACAGTTCCCAAAGAAGGTGTTTCATAACTGGTGGATGAAAAGATGCTTTCATAATCCTCTGCTGTGATGCCCAGGATACTCTTGTGAAATTGTTAAATGATTTAAAAAAATCTTATTCAGCGAGGCTAAGAAGATGCTTTTTTTTCTCACAGTAGGCTCGAAATGTTCTTAAAGCATTTTGGCAACCTAGGAATTGATCAAGTGGTTGAATGAGTCTGCGTGTCCGTGCGTGCGTGTGTGTGTGTGTGTGTGTGTGTGTGTGTGTGTGTGTGTGTGTGTGTGTGTGTGTGTGTGTGTGTGTGTGTGTGTGTGTGTTTGTGTGTGTGTGTGTTTCTGTATAACAGAAACAGAGAGAGAGACAGCGAGAGAGAGAGAGAGAGAGAAGAGAGAGAGAGAGAGAGAGAGAGAGAGAGAGAGAGAGAGGGAGAGAGAGAGAGAGAGAGAGAGAGAGAGAGAGAGAGAGAGAGAGAGAGAGAGAGAGAGAGCAAGAGAGAGCATAATACCAGCATATGTGATTGGAGTCATTTTGGGTTTAATATGTTTAATATTAGACTGTCTGGGTCTCTGTCTGGTTTAGCTATTTAGTTCATGTCTCTATTCATTGTTGACTAATAATTGGGGTAAGGGATGCTACTTATTGAAACCCTGTTGTGATTTCTCTGATGCTCATGTTTGTCTACCCCCTTGCCTGATGTTTGATGTCCATGCATTGAGGCCTGCAAAAAAGTTTGTCCACTTTCTATCAGTCAACGGTAACGCTGAACCAGAAGACTTCCAAAAGACAGCAACACTTTCTATTAAGCTTGTATTCAGAAGATTCTTTTGATTAATTTATAAACAAATTTATAAAGGCTTATAATGCATTTATAAAGTATGTAAAGTATTCATAACTACTTATACATACTCATGGCTGTACTCCTAAGGCATTATAATGCTATGTCATGTGACACAGTGCATTCTTGTTTGCAAAGCTTTACCTGCTTTACTGGAGCAGCTGTGAGTATGTATAAATAGTTATAAATACTAATTTCAACCATTATTAAGCCTTATGAAGAGATTTTCACCCTTTATGAATGTGTTTATAGAGCCTTATGCATACAATCTTCATGAAAGTGTTACCGAAAAGCACCTTATTGTTTTTTTTTTGTTTTTTTTTTTCATTGAAAACAACCTTATTGCTACTATGTCTTCAACAGCACTGAAACGGGAGAGGCATGACTGCAATGTGAAATGTAAAATGATATGTTATGTAGTTACT
The DNA here is from genome assembly GCA_027475355.1 of Coilia nasus. Classification (NCBI taxonomy): domain Eukaryota; kingdom Metazoa; phylum Chordata; class Actinopteri; order Clupeiformes; family Engraulidae; genus Coilia; species Coilia nasus. Next base: position 27,994,668 of record CM050209.1, on the reverse strand, counting down.
GTGAAAAGGACCTGACAGTAATAATTATAACGCTGCCCTTTGCACAACCTTTTCATTTTAATTCAGTAATCTGTTAACAGTCAACCCTTTGGGTTGTAGAATTTGTAATACGCTTCCTGTCACACTGGGAAGAAGTGTAAAGATTTTGATCACATTTTCTGTAGATACTCAAGGCATTAAAGTACTTTAATTCAAGTATTGTGAGTACATTCAGTATATTTTGTATTATTGTTATTATTCATATTGTCACTTATGCTACAAACACTGAAGGAAGCCCCTGCATCAGACAATTGATGCATAGTGTAGCATGTGTAGTGACTCGGACCCAATCAGAGCAAAAAAAAAAGAAAAGAAAAGAAAGGAAAAGAAAAACATGCAAGAAGAGAGACCGTGCCCTGAAATATTACCATGTGTTGGATTCACTGTCTGACCCTGGAGGGTCTATAAGCCAAGCACCCCCCTTTCTGGCTGGCCTGCACAGCAACTCATTAGCAGTAAGCTGTTGTGGTATCAAACAATTAGCAAAAGGTCAGTGCTGTCATTGTAGGAATAGCCCTCCACACAGACCTGGCCCATGGCGGCGGGCCAAAAAGCACGCTCGCAAAATCAGCAATTCCAACATGGCTGCCCGTGGAGATTAATCGCGAGCCCGAGTGCGGGGCCCTTTGGAGAGCGTTCAGTGCTGACGATACGTGCTGTTTGTACTACATGCTATCCCAAGCCTGGCGCAGCGCTGAAAATTAAAATGTCAGGAAAGAGGTCAATCTCATCATCATATTGATTTAGATTTAGATATGTGGTTATTGATTAATATGTAGGGATGTAGGTGTATTTTGCTTTGCCAGGGGTGTTTGCTCTGCTTGAGGCTCGAATTAAACACAACAGGCTATTTAGATTTTTATCAACAACTCAGTAAAGGCCATAGAGTGATAAGAGCACACATATGTATTTAAATCACTATTGATTTCCATTAAACAGGTATGTATTCACTAGGGTAAAAAGCCTCTTATGGAAAAGATACAGATTGTAATTGTGCAGAACGTTTACGTTTTTAACTGAAACTTGCAAGTAAAAAACATACGGCAGCAAGCTACATTCATGATCCATAATACATTTGTGCAATATAAAACTTATTCATACCTCATAATTAATTTCTGTATAATTTATATAAAACATTGCCGTCATATTTTCATTGTATAAGAAAAACATATAAAAGTGTCCACAATTTAGGAGTAAATCATTCGGAGGAGCAGAGAAAAATATTTTTATATAAATACATTTTTGCCATTTCTCCTCTCTTTTCTATGGGTGCTGTCTGTGGTCACAGGCAAGACGTAGCTAGAGAATGAGACACATCCCTACAGGCTCTCTGACTTCCTGAACAGCCTCCCAGACCCAGCGCGCACCCCATGAGCTGCATGTGTCATTAAGCATGTCTATATCTCCACTTCCCCATACTTCTCATGCCATTAGTTTGCAAGTCCCATTTCAACAGCCCATTGGCAGCCATCAGACTTCATTCCCATCACACTCTTATGCTGCCCAGCGTTACGTGAGACATCAAGCCTTCATCTTGGGACATATTTCTGTTATTTCTGTTTTTTTTTGCCTTGGTATATTTCTGCTGACCTGCTGTCTGGCACATCTAGGGCAGCCACCTCATATAGTGCGCGCGTGTGTGTGTGTGTGTGTGTGTGTGTGTGTGTGTGTGTGTGTGTGTGTGTGTGTGTGTGTGTGTGTGGCTAAGCAAGTAAACAGTCAGTGCGTGAAGTTACTTTATGCATGCAATAATGGACTGAGGTAATGTTGGAAAATGCCTTTAAAAGAGAATGTGCACTGTGCTGGAACATTAACACTTGTGTGATTACGTATGCGAGATAATTAATAACGCCTTGACAGAAAGAGGTTCTCATGTTTCCAAAACGCTACGCGTGCATATAACATGCACCAGCAAAACCATAGGGGAATTGTTCCCGGAGGAGAGGCCCATACTGTATCTGACCCTAGCATAAATCTAGGCCGGATCGAAGCCGGAAGTGGGCCAGCTCCGGGCCGCACGTGAGCTGTATCTGGGCCAGGGCTGGGCTACAGGTCAGCCACTCTCTGCAAATATGTTTCCCCAAGGCAAATCCTCACATATAATAGTCAGTTACCCCTTTCAAGCTGCAGAGCCACACTGCGAGACGTGAAGGTGGCTTGGCAGAGAAATTTCCCAGCAAATAGCTCTGTTTAGCTATTGATTATCCTTTCTCTGGTCTATTAAGGGTTTATATGCCCGGACCTAACCAGCTAACTGCCCTGATTAATTGGAAGCCATCCAAGGTGAAATAGAGATCCCAGCGAACCAGGGTTCCCAGATAGGGCTTAACACTGTGCCACACTGCATACCGATAATGAATAGAAAAGCGGTTAGCACTAGGCTATGTGTGCAGCCATGGCTGATACTTCACTGCAAATAGGCCCTGAATCATTAGGCTGAAGACCGGGCTAAAATGTATCTCCGCTGCAATTTATAATGGAGAAAAAAATATCTCATCCAATTTCTTTTTTTCCCTTTTGGACTTCCTATTTTTTTTTTTTTTTTTCTCTCTCACACTTTTTTTGTTGAAGCAGGAAAGCTGTTGCCAATTATTTTGCCTTCCTGTGTCTTGGGCGTTGTGATAGCCAGTTGCGAGTAGGAGCAGATGAAAGTGAGGCTTTCTAAAGGGTGTCGGTGTGGGTCTCGTGGGCGAGGTGAGGCAAGACGAGGCGAGGCAAGGTGAGGTGTCTGAGGCAGACATGGGGGGGCGCTCTCCCCGGCACTACTTTACATCACCACTAATGGGCTTCATGAGTCCCTGTCAGGCAGACCGGACACGAGAGGTGTTTATTACGGCTGGCTGCCGTGGCAACCAAAGGACGACGACGATGACAACGGCGGCCACCTGCAGGGGAGGGACCGAACAGCCGTGGGGACGGCCCACAGACAGGTGGGCTGCCGAGGCCCATGAATCATCGCCGGCGCGGCGCAGCAGGGAGCGGAACGTTCTGGCAGCGCTCAGGAGAGGATCTGGCCTGCTGCAAGGTGTGGGTATGCGGCGTGTGTGCCAGAGCCTAGTCAGAGAGGCTGTAGCATCAGCTGCTATCTGTCTGCCCACTGTCTGTCGCTTGTCTTCAAGATGCACCCCCCGTATGTGCAGCAACACATGAGATAATATCTTTTTTTCTCTATTTTTTTTTTCAAACAGTTTCAAACTGAGCAAGAAAGGTGCTTCATGATCCAACATAATTGTCTTCATTTTCTTTGCTTGCATAATGAGTTTAACAGAGGTGTGCTTTAAGAGAACATTGCACGAAGCTCTATTAGCCAAACTGCTCCTTGCAGAGCTCCCACCTGTGAGTGTTTTCTTAACACTTGTTCATTAGGCATGTTTTTAATCTAGCCCAAACAAGAATGTGTGTTCAGTGTATAACCACAGAGCAAAACACATAAACAAACACCAGGGTCAGGTTTACTGCAGAGCCTTGATGATCTTTACCCGCCTTCTTTTTATTACTTGTATGCAATTAATCTTACTTTTTCAAATAATGAGTAGTAATAACAGTAAGCCTGAGCCAACTAATGATAATTAGTAGAACAGCTATGACATAGCAACATTACGTTTAGAGCTCCAGGTAGCCTTTTTTGTAAGAACACTGGCACACATTTTAATGGTATTTTGATTAAATACCCATGGTATGGTATTGTGTTTGTACCAGCAGTAAGGGTGTAAATGGAATACACATTTTCATTTGCGCTTCCTCAAATGCAAATTGTGATTTACCTCCTTATGCCATCAGCCTTGAGGCTATCATTAAAAACTCCTGTTGCCTCTACACCAGCTAGCAGACCTCTGATTCACCTCAGCCTCTGGAATCCCTGGTAAAAATACTCATACAATTTGTAGCAAATAAAGTAGTCACCTGCAGTTAAATATAGTAAATGTAGGCTTTTAAAAACCAGTAACATAGGTAAACTCGAAATTAAATGCTCGCTAATTTATTAGCGATAATTATTAGCAGCATAGAGCTATGTAGCTAATTATTGCTGCATATACTGTAAAAGCACACAATGCTTTTGCTGTCCTGCTAATCCTGAGTAGTCCTACGAAGGACTCAACAACATGCTCGAACCACCATATTTTTGGAAATGTCTCGTCAGCTGGGGGGCTTCAGCAAGAAAAAAAATAAAAATAATAATAATGTGCACCACTGCGTGTTTCCCCCACTGAAGCGCCACCTGTTCAAAAGGACGTCCATGGGGATTCGCTGCAATTTATGACTAGCCTACTTTAGCACACAGCTACAGCTTGCGCCACAGTTTTTCACCCACTGGATATTTTTGAAGTCTTGCCCAAATGTCTTTCTTTTTTTTGGTCTCTGTGCCTGAGCAAGTTTAATTTGGATTATTGAAAAGGCTATCTGAGAGTGCAGTGTTGGGTACTAGGAATAACAGCATCACAGTGACAATGAAAGTGACAATAAATTGGGATTAGAGGTCCAGACCTATTCTAGACAAAATTAAAGCCACCACTGAACACACAACACACTGTGCCACTGTGCAATTATTTCATTTGCAATATCTGACAGCATTGCATGAACATAAGTAAAAAAAATATTTCAGCTGTTCAAATTTCAGCTTTGATGTTACAGTATCCCACCACATGCAATATATCTTAGAAACTGTTTAGTACTTGCTCTTTTGAAATATGATTACACTATGATAGGTCACCCCGAGTTGCATATGCATGCTGCATATCAAAATGTTTTTCTACCCCCATTTTCTACTGTATATCAGTCAAAAGAAGACAATAGGCGGGAAAAATGACCCAATGTGAAAAGGGCCTGCAGTGTGACGTAGACGTGTGCAAATGCATATAAGAGAAACTGGCCGAATGGGCTTTAAATGATGTTAGCCTGTGACTGACTCGGATAAGATTAGCAGGCTAGTTGAATGACTGAACTGCATTTAGCCGGGCACTTGCACTGTTTTGTCATGCAAATATTACCATTCTGAAACGTTCATTGACAAACGGTCAGGAAGCGACTGTGCTTGTGCCATCTCTCCTTCCTCTTTGGATTCAGGATCAAACACATAAGGCTGTATCTCCGAAGACATTCTGTGTGCAGTTTTAGCGCTGTCAAGTTGACTTTTCCCCTTTACCTTACTCTGCTATCAAGTTGAGTGTGGGGCAAAGGAAGCTGCAGGGAGCGTGTCACGCCTCTGGTGAAATTGTGTCGTTCTCCCGGCCCCACCCCCTCCATCAAACTAAAACAGCCTAAAACAGAAGCACTAGAACGTTTTTTTTTTTTTTCATTAAAACCAGCGCACAGGGCAATTATTAGTACTAGAGAACACCGCAAAATTAATGAAAACACGATGGAAGTACACCTTTAAGTTAGGTATGAACTAGAAAACTTTGTAGACACTAGAATCACTAAAATCTGACCCACTCTTACAATTAAACTTGATACAAAATTGGTCATAGATTTTTAGTCATGCAAATCTTGCACGTGTACTCTTTCAGTCATCTTTTTGTGTTTTTGCTGCATGAAAATGTAGGAGACGGAGTTGACCTGTAGTATGACATTTTTTTTTTATTGTGGATTAATATGTAAAATTCATCACACAAAATAATAAAGAGTGCATTTTGAAGGCTCATATAATGCCCCTGTAAGCGTCATAAACAACAAAGAGGTGTCTTCTTCCTGCATAAAGACCTGTAAAAGAGCCCATGTGACTATGAAAACACTGAGGCTGTATATCCACAATGTGTGGTAGAGCCACACCCATGTTAGCTATCCTCTACATTAGCATGTCCTCTGACTGACTGTCTGTTTGATGACCTTGTCAGTCAGGGATGTTTTTCCCACAATGTCCCTGTGGCTTCAGTAGTGGTGTTCTCTGTTAATGTGTTTGTCCGATTATCAGATGACATTTAAATGTCCTGAGTTATCGTGTGGGCGCGCACCCTACACACACACACCCGCACACTCAGCCACACACACACACACACACACACACACACACCACACACACACACACACACACACACACACACACACACACACACACACACACACACACACACACACAAATGTACCTTTGAGAATCTGGGGCCTGAGTCATTGTATACTGCTTGTTGTTGATATAAAATATCATCTCCCTGGCATAAACAGGCAAATGCAGAGATCCAGAAGATGGCACTATCCACACCCTGTCAACAATTCCCAGGTCGGAAATAATTACATTTGGAAGGGCAGCCAAGAAGAAGAAGACGACAAAAATTAAATAAATAAAAACAACAACATTTCACTGGAGAACAGAGAGAGAGAAGAGAAAGGAGAGGTACCGGAAGCTTTTTGCATGACTAGCATCACATCGATGGTGTATCTGAGAGTTTATTACTGCAAAGCGTTGATCAAATTAAATTAATTAAATTAGCATACTATCCCATGGATGGGATGTCTGATGGGATAAATGAGGGAAAGATTAAATTATGCCAGCACTAGATCAGATTAATCTTTGAAACGTTCATTATATCAGTGTCTTGTCTATGCTTAAGACAGAGGTATTCATACTCAGTATCACTTATTCCTATGTGTCCATGACAGGCCTGTGTGCATGCATGTTCATCTTTGTGGAAGTCCTCCTGTTTATCAGTCTATTGTTCAGTCTATTTTTGCTAATGACACAAGGAAAAGATCAGCTCAGACAAGTCTAAACAAGTCTGGTAAATAATTGCTGTGAGCAAATTCAGTTAAAGTTGTTTGTGTTGTGTTCTTTGGTTGCAATCAGCAAAGAATAAAAGGGTGCCACATCTGATAAAAATAGCCCTTTTAAGCTGTGGATCTATACCCTGTGTTAGCAGGCCAATTTCTGATCGGCTGATAATTTATCTGGATTTTAGCTTTAGTTTTTAGAATTTATTTTTTAGCACTACTGGTTAAAGACTCAGGTTTAAAGGAAAACTTCAGTGAAAAATGGCATGTTACTAAAATATCATACAGAGTTGGTATGTGTGCTGAGGAGCAAAATTGCGCTAGCCTGTTGCATTTAGAACTTCACTATTTTTGACAGTCTTGGCTGGGCCCGGGACTAGATAATCTGATGCCCCCCCCCCCCCCCATATTCAATAATGTAAGGAGGGACCAGTTCTGGGCCCCCCTTTCCCAGGGCCCGGGACAAGAGACCCGTTTGTCCCCCCCCCCCCCCGTCCCATACTGTAGGCAGGCCTGCCTTACAGTAGTGTCTCGTCGCCGCCATGAGGAAAGTCCATAGAAGTCGATTGTACTACCTCCCCTCCTGTTCTTCCCGCTGGTTCGTGTTTGTCAAGCCAAACCACTGATCTACCACTGCTATAGAAAGGTAGAGAGGTTGGGATGTCATGATAGAGTCTGTCGTAGATCTGTGTCACATTTTGAAAGTCTATCGAGGCCTAGGTAGCTTAACTATCTTAATTTGTGAAGGTGCCAGCAACATTTGTTTATGTTCACAAACAACAATAGGTTCTAAGGTGGTGTGTGGATTTTTCTTCAGAAGGAACGCACATTCGGCTCCCACAGCAGTAAAATAGCGATATGTGCTTTCCCGTCATGGTGGTCTTTGGAGCAGTGCATCCAACATGAAAGTGTAAATGAGTTTCTCTGGCTTGCATGTGCCCCTCTGTGTGTGATGACACTGTTTGTTTACTTTCATTTTCCAATGGCTAAAGAAATATGCTGCTAATACGACTTGCTCAGTCACTGCTCAAGTTTTAATTGGTTTTATTAATTTCACAGCTCTAATTTACAATTCATTATCTCCCAATTTGGCCAACATGCTGAGAGATCCGTTGGGGTTAATTGGAGTTTAATAGAAAGCCTTTGCTAAAAAATGGGAGAAACACAATCAATCACTGGACAAACACCATCATGCGATTAATGCAGAAATGCTATGGAATGTAAATATACATGAACCTGCTGAAATTTCCATTGAAATGTTAATGAAACGTTTCCCTGGAATTTCTATATGAATAATTCCAATTCCTCTCAGGATTGAATAATTGAAGTACAACTTGAACAAACACAGGTTAAAGGCCCTATGAGAGATTCAGGCCAACGGAAGGATTGTGAGGGATTGTGGTACTGCAATCAAATTCAAAATACTCTGAAAAATTGTTCCCACTCCGGAGGCAAGACGCAAAACTCAAAACCAAAACATAATCACAATTTGCTTGTTGTAAACATAGGCTTAATATCATGAATATCATGGCTGCAGTTTGAAATCCTCTCCTGGAGCACAGCTGAACGTTAGGCATGGTCTCTGTAAAAAAGTAAGTAAGTAAAGTGAATACATAAGACCAAAACAAAATAGCAGTGAAGCAGTAAAAAGCACACATAAAGCATAGATGAATACCAACGTACAAAAAAGTAAAAAGCACACATAAAGCATAGATGAATTAGCCTGGTAAACCAGCCCCTCGTACTTCATTTCGTTTTGTACAAAGGGTCTGGACCAGACTCGTATTGCTCGCATTGCAATGACCATCAGAAACAATTTCTTCCTGGATGTGTGGACTCTGCTGAAATTTAAAACAAGTGTCTCTGCCTTTACCCAATTGCTAACGCCTGGTCGTTACGTATGCAATTAGCCTACCTACGCACTACAATTCAAATGTAGCACACAAGGTCAACGTCACGGCTAACGAACACACCCTCTGTTCGCTGACTGAATCGGTCTTGCTGGGGTCGACTACACGACCCTCAACAGATTCCGGTGCAGACCCTCTGTACAAAATGAAATAAAGTACGAGGGGCGGGTGTACCATAGATGAGTACCAACATACAAAAAAAGAACGTACCAGGAGGAGCATCACACAGATCAACTCTTGTGGCCCAGTAGAGAGGTGGGCGAGACGGCCTAGTGCCAAAGAGATCAGGCCTTTGGCTGCCCATCTCTGCTACAGAGGCCGATGCAGATTTGTGTCAGCTATGCAGACAAAGCAGTGGCTTCATTTACATACATTAGGATGGATGGATGGATGGATGGATGGATGGATGGATGGATGGATGGATGGATAGATGGATGGATGGATGGATGGATGGATGGATGGATGGACGGATGGACGGACAAAGAGAGAGACAGACAGACAGACAGACAGACAGACAGACAGACATAGATAGATAGATAGATAGATAGATAGATAGATAGATAGATAGATAGATAGATAGATAGATAGATAGATAGATAAAGCAGAATGTGTACAATTACAAGTGCAATTAGAGATGGCAACCTGGTCCCCCCAGGGTCATTGCAATGCGAGCGGACAGACAGACAGACAGACAGAAACACAGACAGGGTCATTGCAGTACCTGGCCAATCCCCTCTGGGGGACCAGGTAACAAAGGAGCCTGTATATTTGAGATTTGTGTACAGCTGAGACAGCAATCGCCATTGTCACGCTGCCACAGTGCCTAGTAGCAGTAGTTAAATTGGCTTTTGTAAGTTGGTGGGAGTCTTTCTTTACTCACAGTGGTCAATATCCGAGTCTATTGTATTACTTTAAATACTGTAGCAGAGGGAGCTCAGCTCCGGCTTGGCTGTACTGCCGAGGTGAGGAGGCGGAGCTGAGCTCCGGAGGGCTCCGGCCCAATTTAAAGCCTGCCTAGCGGCGTGTGAAAAAACAAGAGGACAAATTTGGATGCAGGTGGGCACCTGGCTGTGCTCGGACCCTGCCAGTCGTCTTTCTCACAGCGAGGGCCAGAGGAATGGACAGCCAGCTCCCTGTGGTCATTTAGGCCTTCGTGTTTGACCATGAGCTGGGGGGGGGGCTCTGAGAGTGGTCAGGCTTTGCCGTCCCCTCTGTCAGTGAGGTGGGCAGCTCTGCCTCACAGCATGTGACAGCTAGCCCACTGGGGCGGAGGAAAAAAGGAAAGAAGCAAAAAAAAAAAAATACCCACAATTCAATGCCACAAGTGCTGAGCAGGCTGTGCTGACTGCTAAAGAGAATTAGCCTTTGTGCATCTTTCTCTCTCTCTCTCTCTCTTGCTCTCTCTCTCTCTCTCTCTCTCTTTGTAGATGTGTGTCTGTGTGTAAGTGTATATATGTGTGTATGTATATGTCTCTCTCTTTCTCTCTCTTGCTCTCTTTCTCTCTCCTCTCTGTGTATTGTGTGTGTGTGTGTGTGTGCACATTTGACTCAGCCACCCACCCAGAAGCTGCCCAAAGTGTGTCACGCAGGACAGAAAAGGGCTGTTTAAAAATATCAAGAAAACACACACACTTACACACCCAAACTCGGACATGCACATACACCCACATGCATGCATTCAGTCACACACGTACACAGACACATAAACACACATGCACAAACACATACCAAATCCAAATGTATGCACGCACACACACACACACACACACACACACACACACACGCACACACACACACATTGTAGGCCAGCCCCATAAATTGTACTTAAGCATCAGCGCCTGGTCTATTTCTATTCTATATGAGTCCACGTACGTTCCTAAGGCATTTAGCTGCCCTTGAGAGCAAATTAATATTTATCGACCAGACTCGGGGGATGATTTATGCTGCGTTTGGCTAAGAGCAGGCCCAAAACAACACAGGAGCGCTCGGTCTGCGCGGCTCCTTTCATATTCCCTTACGTGAAGCTCTGCTAATGGGCAAGATGGCAGCCCGAACATGGGTGCTCTCTTTCTCCATTTTCCGCTATCTATCTTTCCTTCTGGCTTTCTTTCTCTCTCTCTCTCTCTCTTTCTCTCTCTCTTTTGTGCATGTGCACACACATACTCCCCTTTTCTCTTTCTCTCTGTCTCACTCTCTCGTTCTCTCTCTTTCACTGTCTATTTGTTTCTCTCACTCTCTCTTCCTCTCTCTCTCGCTCTCTCTGTCCCTCTCTCACTGTCTTTCTTTGTCTACCATACTCACTTACAAAAGATGTCCAAATGCATTGTGGGGCGAGGGTTAAAAGCATTCTTGTTAGCCACTTTGTGTCCTTCTGCAGTTAGATCCGTAAGATGTGCTTACAGGAAAAGAATAATTATGTATCACTCAGCACTGGAGGCTGCTTCCAGTCACACATTCTGTCCAGTGATAAGCCTACATTAGCTTGAAGGTTTAAAGATGTCAGTTTACAAAGAACACAAAGTAGTTGTGCATGAAGGAAGAGCACCTTAGGGAGAAACTATAGCTATTACACCTACCCCTACACTATCTATAACTAAGTAAATAGTTCAGGCTGTTAGTCCCTACTCCCAGGTGTAACACGCACAACTGGCCGCTAACTACAGCTATTCACGCAACCTCATGTGAGCTGTACAGGACAGAGCAGCCGAGGGGATGGCCAACTGGAGCCGTACAGACATATGCTCAACAAGGGTTAACCTGAACCAGCCGGCTACCGTTACAGTGACTGGGGCTGCTGGGGCCGTTTACATGATCCACTCAGCAGCACCTACCTATCGCTTTCCCCCATGGCTTTCACCATGCCAACAACATGCATCTCATCCAGGACCACTGGCAAGCCTTTGCAGTTTCCTCCAACATTTCCTTAACAATTAAAATAAATAAATAAATAAATAAATAAATAAATAAATAAATAAATAAATAAATGAAAAATACAAGACACTTGCACATGTGGGGAGAGCACCCATTGTACCACACTTCAGGCTTTCCTAACTACAGCCATTACAATTATCCATACACTATGTGGGACACATCCTCAGCAGTGTACCTCAGGATCAACGGGTGTTTCGGGCCTTTACTCACTGTACACCCTCCCCTGAGGCGGCCATACTAAAGGTGATCAATCCTTTAGCGTGTGTCCACAGTTTAGCTACCTGCTACCCAAATTTCCAAAATGTACTTCCACAATTCAAAATTCTAAATTAAAGAAAGAGGAGGGGAAGGAGAAGGGGGAGAGGGAGCCTGGGCATGGGCCTGGGCTCTGCTCACCCCAAGGGCCTGTCTGGGCCTCATCTCCCACACCGCCCCTGCCCGACTTCCAAAGTTTTACTTACAAAATTAACTACAACCACAATTTACTTACAAAATTAACTACAACCACAATTTACTTCCAAAATGACCTTCCTACTTACGAATTAGGACTTGTTATCGAATATTTGCACTTTACCACCATTTTACCACAGATACTATCACTTTGCAGTCACTAACGCATACAGTATGCCATTACACAAACGACCCTGCCAATGCAGGGTCATACTATCCACTCGAAATAAGGTACTGAATATGAACACAAGTTTATGAACATAACAGGCAGACAGCGGAAAGCAATAATGCTTTTCTGCCATACGTATAGGCTGCAAGATATTTATATCACTTGACAGTGATATGTGATTGTCAGACAGGGACAGTGACATTTAAAATCTGCAGACCCGACAATGAGTTGGGAAGTGGGGGTTTATGTCATGTGTTAACACCCAATGTGCAGGTTATATAACAGGTATATGTGCCCAGGGTATGGGAAATATTGATCTAGGGACACTTGGCTGTGGTTGCCCATCTGAATCATGTGCTCAACTCTTTTCTTTCCTACACTGCAGAATTAAATGGTTCACATTTTCCCTCTTCTCCTCTCTTCCCGTAATAGCTGGCCCAGAACTCCAGCATGGTTGAATTAAAGAAAAAAAAAAAACACTTCAGTCAGGCACTAGATAATCAATACCAGGCGTATCGAGGCGAATGAAGAGACAAAAAGTTATCTGGTGTCATCGGTGCAATCATTAAGCAGGCCTCAATAATCCCCCCCCACCCCTGTACTCTCCACTCCCCTCCCACCCCTCTGCTCCTCTCACCTCCACTCCCTTCCTCTCCACCCCCCTCCACTCCCTTCCTCTCCCCTCCTCTAGTCTCCTCTCCTCTCCCCTCCCCTTTTCTCTCAGACGTCTCACGATCTCCCGAAGACTCCCAGAGCTGCTGATAAAAGACAGACTCTCTCTCTCTCTCTCTCTCTCTCTGCCTCTGTCATGTCTCTCTCTGTGCCTCTCTCTCTCTCTGTCTCTCCATGCCCATGTAGTGGACACTTGGACATTGTGATGGTTCAAGGTTCAATAAAGGGATTTTAAACATCCACGTCTCTGTCTCTGTCTGTCTCTCTCTGTCTGTCTGTCTCTCTGTCTCTCTCTGACTCTCCATCCTCATGTACATGTAGTGGACACTTGGACCATGCCATGGTTCAATAAAGGGATTTTAAACATCACATCTCTCTCTCTCTCTGTCTGTCTGTCTCTCTCTCTCTGTCTCTCTCTCTCTCTCTCTCTCTCTCTCTCTCTCTCTGGGTGGTTGCGTCCGGGACTAGTTTGAATTTAGTGCTGGTGGCAATGGTGGCGTAATGAAATTGTCTGTCTGTGCTGCGCATTCGGAGGAGGGATGTGGTGTCTTCGGCGAGCTGGAACGAAATTACCCAGCGAAGGGCGAAGACCATTTAATTTGCAAATGAGAAGATAAGTATATTTATCAAGTGCATTTCCTCATTCAAAACTCAGGGGAAAGTCAGAGAGAGAAAGAAAAAGAGAGAGAAGGAGATGTGGGGGAGAGCAAAAGGCAGACAGAGAGAGAGAGAGAGAGAGAGGGAGAGAGAGAGATACAGAGAGACAGAGAGAGATGGAGGGAAACAGAGAGAAAAAAGATAAAAAGGAGTGAAAGATTTTTGCATGTAAAACAGGATTGGTTGAACTGGTGCGTCAGAAGTTTCCTACCCATCCACAGCAAGCTTAGCACTTCAGATAGTTTGCTTCCTTGTCTATGCCCACACAGCACGAGCCCCTTTTAAATGAGCATTCATGCTGTCATCACAACATCACAATGTGTCCACACTTTGGGATTGTTCCCTTTAATGCCGTAGCGAAAAGCCCTGTGATTCTCACTCTTTTACCCCTGACTTGCAACACCCACCAAGGCCAACAAAAGATGACAGCTTAGCAAGAGTTTCTAACTTCACAGAAGGTGCTTTCAAAGAGACGCTTGTAGAATTAGGACACTAATTAGGACAGGATTCTGTCAGGGACAGATGAGAAACATTTTGCATGATTTTAGGGGGTCAAAAAGCGTGTACAGCCTGTGCCAACAGTGTGAGTGTGAGGAGTGCTTGCGTTTCTCTCCGCTCATACTTGTTATATTCTCATCTTATCCCTGCTGTCTTTGCCAGAACTGCTTTCCTCCTGTCATTAAATCTCCCTTATTTGTTCTTTTCCATGAATACCGTGAAGCATTAACACTCTGTCCAAACCCAATTGCTCTTTTTAATTAGCCTAATGCATCTTTGTCTTTCTGTGTGCCTTTGCTCTAATTCAGGGCCCTGTCACTGATTGCTAATTTTCCAAGGCATAGCAGACACACTATACTACACCGAAAATGTAAGTAATGCTAATAAGCCTCCAATTAGTCAGTTTGGCCTGATTAGAAGGATGCTTCTTCACTTTCATGCGGAAAATGTCACTGAATCCTTCGGCTGAAACAGCAGGAGTTGGAATGTTTTGATGCGATGCGAGGTGGTTAGTTCTGCAGGCCCACGGACCGCATTCCTAATGTGGGAGTGCGAGGTGCCAGAGATTGTGATGGTAAACAACAGCAATTTGGTTCGACTCAAACCTTGATAAACACGTCATATTAGGCTGACTTTCTCACACACACACACGCGTCCTTGCACACACACAGACACACTCACACACAAACACACACTCACACACACAGACACAGACACAGACACACACACACAAACACAAACTCACACACACAGACACAGACACACACACACACACACACACACACACACACACGGATACACCAGACATGATGATTAAACGTCAGTCAGTGGAGATTATCACAGCATTCCACTCGTTTAATTGGTGTAAGAAAATGCGATACTTGATTTAACATTTGTATTTGTATTAACCCTCAGGCACCCAGAGTGAGCAGAAATGGAAGAGATGGGTTCTGTGGTGACATATTGTTTGCTTTGCCGTCAGGATCACAATTACATTTTTGTGACTACACAGTTTGTGAAATGTGTCTGATTACCCAACAAGCGTTGTGGTATCTAGTGGAAGAGATTCATTGTAACAAGACCTACACATTATAATCATCATATATAATCATAATATTGTGTAATGTAGTTTATTTACCAATTTGAAGCATTCAGATAGAGCTAGTCAAAAGATAGAAATTTAAATGAGGCAAAATTAAAGCAGAGCAGAAGGACTTTCGTTCTGCAGGACCAAAACTCCTCAAACTGCTGTTCCTTGAGTAATTTGTCACGGGTAGTCAGGCGTTGTTTGGCATGTAAGATTAATGCATGAAGTCTGTGCCTCTACGCAGACTAATCAATAATGTATGTGGGTGTATTTTAAGTGTTTTTCAAAGTGCACAAGCGTATAGATTCTTCAGTGATTTAGATCAGCTTAATTACTGATTCAGATGTTTTTTAAAAAGCCAAATGGCGTGCGGATACACAGCATAGCTGATCACTGCTAGACATTCTTGAGTGTAGCTTTTAACTTTCTAAACTATTGTCCAAGTATGTCCTTTTAGGCAGGTTATTTATTAATGTGTTTTCAAATGTCTAAAACCTGGTAGACTGATAAAAAGAAAGTTCCAGAACACACAACAGGATCGCACACCCAGAGTGTCTGATAGCTGTGCTCAGCAGGACTGCGGTGTGATGAGTGAGAAAGTTGCAGATTGTTGTCTCATGTGCAAGTGCATGTGAAATGAAGACGTCTGGACCTAATATGAGCAAATTGTTTTGAATCGGATATGTGTCCCTACATTCATTTTTGAATCTCGTAGTAAGCGCGGACGCCATCGCAGCCCTAATATTCTGCTCTGTTTGCTTGTGTAGGGTCTCAGCGGTGGGGCCGCAGCACTGCTGGTGCAGTAATGGCTGCCGGCGAGTTGGGAAACAGGAGCCAGATGTGACTGAGCACCAAAACAAGCTATTACACCGGCCACATGGAGCATTACACACGCACATTAGGGACACTGATTCATGATACACACTCCAGCCGCCACCACGGTAAGGCACTGCACAGAGAGAGCACAGGGAAAAAACAAACAAACAAACATGTCATTATTGTTGTCCCAATCATTGACGTCCATCATCATCATCATAATCATCATCATCATCATCATCATCATCATCATCATCATCATAATCATCATCATCATCATCACCATCACCATCACCATAATCATCATCACCATCACCTTCATCATCAGCAGCAGCATCATCATCACCACCATCATCATCATCACCATCACCATCACCATCACCATAACCACCATCATCACCATCACCATCATCATCAGCAGCAGCATCATCAGCATCATCATCACCATCACCATCATCATCACCATCATCATCACCACCATCATCACCATCACCATCACCATCACCAGCACCACCATCACCATCATCATCACCACCATCATCACCATCACCATCATCATCAGCAGCAGCATCATCAGCATCATCATCACCATCACCATCATCATCACCACCATCATCAGCACCATCATCATCACCACCATCATCACATCACCATCATCATCATCATCATCATCATCATCATCATCAGCTTATTGCTCACTGTCAAAAATGATTGATTCCATGTAACCCAGTCTAGACAGCAAGTTGATTTTGACTTATATAATATACATAAACAGCATGCTGACCTGTGATGTCAAGTTCATATGCAAAAACCTCACACGACTATACTGCTTAACTTAGTTAAAATATCTTGAATATAATAGAAATTATAACCCGGTCTGACACTGCTTTACTAACGGCGTTAGGGTGAAACACTGCAGTACTGGAAGAGTAAAAATGATCACTATTTACAACTGTTAACACTATCAATGTCAGCTTATCACATCTACTAAGGCATATCTAACATTTTGCAAAACATCTGCTTAGGCACTGGGTTTGTGCTTTAAGGTTGCTCCAGTCTTGTTCTCACTACACCTTGTTAGCGCACCATATTACTGGTATACATGGAACTAAAGCAATAAGATGACTGCAGCTGGTGGTACTACTGGGACTGTTGAGTCAAAGAAAAGCGATTTATCTTGAAAGAGAAAGAGAAAAAGATGGAAAGTGAGGGAGAGAAAGAGATTAAATGTGAAAAGATGCAGAGCTTGGCTGATACTTCCTGGAATTTTAACACGACATTCCGCCTCGTCAAACACAGAAACGGGCAATGTGTTTGACTATTGACAAGAGATCTCATAATCCACTACCTGGAAGGATGAGGAATATGAATGCACATTTTAAACAGAGCACTGCCTTGGAAACAAGCCTTGTGAATACAAAAACGCAATATATTCTACAGCAACAGGCCACTTAAAATGTAAACTCTTCCAGCAAATTACACTCCCCATTTGACAAGTCTGGCAAGATAAAGGCAACCACTGTTCACGGACTGTCCAGAGGGTGGGCTGGAATGGGTTGGGAATTACCCCGAATCGGAGACGCACAGCACAACAGATGATCCCCTTTAGCCCGGCAGCCTATTGTAAGC
The DNA here is from genome assembly GCA_027475355.1 of Coilia nasus. Taxonomy (NCBI): domain Eukaryota; kingdom Metazoa; phylum Chordata; class Actinopteri; order Clupeiformes; family Engraulidae; genus Coilia; species Coilia nasus. The sequence goes on along the minus strand of CM050209.1, from coordinate 27,977,108 downwards.
GGTCACTGCAAACAGCGTGCAGCATACATCTAAGATGATTACTTACATTTGTTCCTGCCCGACACGGGCACCGTGCCATTTGTTAAATGTTGACTCATTTGCAGGATCCATCTGGCAAGGCCCTGTGAAAAGACATATAGCCGGAAAGCAGGAAGTAATTTTCCAAGCCCCCCTTTAATGACCTTAAGATGCTTTTTCATATCATTATGTTTGGTGGAATTGCTGGCTGCCTTTATTTTACAGGAGTACCCGAGGGCCGGCGGTACAAAGGCTGTGGCGAGAGCGTATTTTCTTGCCATTAGCCAGCGAACAATGGGAAATGGATGAGGACTCCCCAGCTCGTGCCTAATACCTCCTGGCTTGCAGTTGCACAAGATTGCAAATGGATGATGCACACGGCAATGCTGCCACTGCCAACTGCACTCAGCCTTCTAGGGTGTAAATGCCCCTCGTAAGGCACAAAAATAACTTTTGCAAGCCACGCAGTGATGCAGGCATGTAGAAACATACTGTACACACACACACACACACACACACACACACACATACACACACACACACACACACACACACACACACACACACACACTAACTCAACTAGACAGAAAGATACACATTGACAGACACACAAATATTCTAACCCAAACATTCACCACCCCAACACCCACACACCCACCAAACCCTTCACCATTCACCCACCCACACACACACAAACACACACACACACACACACACACACACACACACATGCACACACAAACACTCATGTGATGCAAATATGTGTCATTATCTTGCAATTGTGGAATACATCCAAGTTAGTCAGACAGTCTATGTTTTTTTCCTAATACACTTTAAAAAATCCTTCCTATGCTGGAATAGCTAATGATAATGTAATTATCAAATCCTCTTCGCCGATTATGCACACTCTGAATTTTAAAACCCCGCTCCTTTTCATCTGTCAAGACCATTGCATGGAACATAATTCAGAGTGGAGGAACGGTCCAATTAATTCTGCTTCATTGATGCGGTGCATATTTCATTAACAGCCGAGTCAATACAGGTCAATTACAAAACAGATTTGGTTTACAATCTTATCTTTTCAAACGAGTTCCCTTTCGGGGAGTGCGAGGGGAGCATAATGGAGAGAGAGTCGGACCGTTCTGATCCTCTGGCCAAGCTGTCCGTCATGCAGGAGCAGGCTGGGAAAAGTCAGTGAGCATCTCAAGGAATAAAAAGTGGTTTTGTGAGAGAGAACAAAAAAAAGTAAAACATTTATACTGTGAAGCAGGACCGCACACACACACACACACACACACACACACACACACACACACACGCACACTAACACACACATACACACACACACACACACACACACACACACACACACCCACACACACACACACGCACACTAACACACACATACACACACACACACACACACACACACACACACACACACACACACACACACACACGCACACTAACACACACATACACACACACACACACACAGACACACACATCTACACACGCACAGAGCCCAGTTTTTGAGGGTGCGTATAGGTTAGATTTGCAGTACAGCATATGTGTGTGTGTGTGTGTGTGTGTGTGGATTTATTCAGGGCTTCGTGGTTGTGTGCGCTAGAGAATGGTTAGACACGACTCACTGCTTCTCACTCCCCAGCTCCTGCTCCACAGGCTGTGTCTGGGTAAATTGGAAAGCCCTCACCCAAACCATCATCGATCAGCTCAATGTCAGCCTTCAGCTCTCCTGCATGTTGGCTTTACTTAATGAAAGCGGCTCTTTGAAACCATACGTCACACACATACACAAACACACACACACATGCATACACACACACACACACACACACACACACACACACACACACACACACACACACACACACAAACACACGCCCACACAAACACACCCACCCTCTCACAATCAACATCAAAACAGATTGGGTGTGCATGCGTGGATACATGTAGGTGTAGGTGTGCGCCTGCATTATGGCATAAAAACAACATGGCCCATGTCCCACCTTTGTGGTTTTGTGCAAAGTACTGCTGAAATCATTCACACTAAATCAAGCACACAGCTCCCTTAGCAAGAGTCCCACTAAACATCATCACAGAGTGTACTGTAGGTACTTCTCATTGTGACACTGTTCACAGTTCTACATTTTCCTTGGATAAATGTTCCAACCTAAAATCTTTTCTCTGGGGTTTGAAAATATGAAAAGTGTCAGTTTTCTAGATGATTATCAGTACATTTCAGCTGACAGAGAAACAGAAGTTAGAAAAATCTTTCCTATCTGTTTTCACTCAAACTGTTGTTTGGATGCACCCCTTAGTGAGAAACACAAAGCATTTCCAAATGCTTGTAAATATTATTGTATATTCTTCACTGAACCAGCCCAAACCTAGGTTTTCAGCATGTGATCAGTATTTGGAAATTAACTTACTGTCTAGTTGGGTTGCTATTGGTTGGCTGACACTGTGGTTATACCTTAACACACGAATTACACCAGCCTCAGCATCAGAATCAGTTTTACTGGCCAAGTATAATTACATACACAAGGAATTTGACTCCGGTAGATGTTAGCTCTCCATACATTCAACATGTAGACATGTAGTAGTGTACACAATACACAAATAAAACTATATAGACATACTCTACAATAGAGATCAATATATGTATAGGCACCTATGTGGCTTCGCACATAATATGCCATATGTACAAATCTACTCTAATCGGTCTCAGCTTTAACAAAAAATCCTTGAAACATTTGAAGGTCGTGATTGAGTGGCACGATGGCAAGCTATCTGCCACGTGGCATCTGACCTATCTACCATGTGCCCAGTGGGGTCGTGTCCAGGGACTTGTTTGGGATCTCTTTGGAGCATGCTCACTTCATTAGGACCCCGGGGAGAGGAGAAGATAAGCTCTGAGATCAGTAGACACATGCTGGGCAGGCAGCTCTGCATCACACACTCACTCATTGATGCTACCACTGACACACACACACACACCCATACACACACACACACACATGCGCACACACACACACACACACATACACACACACACGCATGTGAGCAAACACACACACACACACACATACACACACACACGCATGTGAGCAAACACACACACATATGTCCATATACACACACATACACACACACACACACATGAGCAAACACACACACCCAGGGACACATATGCCTACACATACACACATACAAGGAAACACACACACACACACACACTCGAGCATAAATAATTGAAACCTGTTATCCATTGCCATTCCGCGCATGTCCCAGTCCTGGCCCCCAGCTTCTTTAATTAGCCTTAATTGATGAAAGGCAGATACGCAAGCATCTGGCAGGCCAGTGCCCAGACCTCTTTATCCTCCCAGGCCTGCATGCTGCACCAGCCCAGACCTCTTTATCCTCCCAGGCCTGCTTGCTGCACCAGGAGATGGCTCTGTGGGCATGGAGATGGCTGGAGAGGACAGGAGAGGACACTCAGGCCTGGGAGCACTGCAGTGCACTTTCTCTCTGTCTCTGTGCCTTTGGTTCATAGTTAGTCTCTCCCTCTCTGTCTTTATTGCTCTCTCTCTCTCTCTCTCTCTCTTCCCCTCCCTCTTTCTCTCTCTCTCTCTCTCTCTCTCCCCTCCCTCTTTGTTGCTCTCTCTCTCTCTCTCTCTCTCTCTCTCTCTCTCTCTCTCTCTCTCTTTCTCTCTTTCTCTCTTTGTTGCTCTCTCTCTCTCTTTCTCTCTTTGTCGCTCTCTCTCTCTCTTTCTCTCTGTCGCTCTCTCTCTCTCTCTCTCTCTCTCTCTCTTTCTCTCTTTGTCGGTCTCTCTCTGTGTGTGTATATGTATTGGAGTGTGTGTGTCTGTGTGTGTTTGTGTGTGTGTGTGTGTGTTTGTGAGTATCGGAGTGGGTTAGGGAGAAGAGGAGCAGATTCTGCATGATTGAAAAGTCCTGCCTACAGACTGCCTACAGACTGTGTGGTCAGGCTATGCCAGCTGAACTCACTGTTCGTTAAATGAGAAGACCTCGTCCTAGTGTTTGGAGAATTTCTGATAGTGCTCAATCTGCCTTTCATCAACTCTATAATGTGATATAACAGTTACTGTGACAGTTTGACAATACACAGTGAGAGTGATGTGAAATTGCAGAGCCAAAACAACAGATTAATATGATGGTGCCTGACATTAGGACTTTGTTGTTTTTTTTTTTGTCTCAAAAAAGAAAGATGGCGTGCACATCTGTAACTTAAATAGGTGCTGAACCAAAAAACAGAATCCAAGACGTGAAAGAGAGGTCTGCACTCTTAATAATAATAATAATAATAATAATAATAATAATAATAATAATAATAATAATAATAATAATAATAATAATAATAAACTTTACTTGTATAGCACAGTTCATACATGCAGGATGCAGCTCAAAGTGCTTTACAGTTTAGCAGGGTTGTTACAAGACAACATTTCTTGCGGTTCAGTGGTGTCGGAGCAGATAAATACAGTAGCAGACTGACTCTTGCATGAACACAGGTAGGCAGTCCTTGTAGGCCCTAGTCAGCAATCTTTATAGTCCAGTGGCGCTAGAGCTATGCAACGCCCTGTTAATGTGGGCTCTTATGTGAATATAGGTTGGCAGTCTTTGCAGACCAGTGGCACTAGACGAGGAAAGTTCATTTAGGCGCAGTCGGTTGTTAGTGTCCCCAGGGAGCAACAGGGGTGAGGAAAAACTCCCTGTGATTCGTGATTTGTTTTTCTTTTATTCATGTTCTTCACCCAACTGGCGTTGGTTTGGTTGTGATTTTTTTTTCCCCCCTATAATGTGCCCCTCTGTCATTTGTGCTTAGACCACTTGCTTTATCATTTTGCCCGAAAGTCAATCTTTGTATTGTCACATTTGAACTCAACAGCCAATCCAGACACATTCTTCTATCATCATTTAAGCACAGAATTGTTTTGTTTGAAACAAAATATATACCTTTGATAAATCAATGACAATTATATAAATAGCGTTAATAAAAATGGACTTGGTCACTACATTCGCCTACAGTGATTCTTAGCAGCATCACGCCCTCATAATTCCTCTTATTTCCTTGTCTTGAAATGGAAGATGGGCATTCTAGAAATGCCAAAGATCTTTGCCTTTTATTTCAAAGTGCCCTGTCAATCGGTGAGCCATGCACTTCTCTAACACAGAAGTGTGATCCTGTTGTGTTCAGCAAGTACTGGTCTGTGTAATCTATCAGTGAAAATGTATCTGACAACCAGGTGATTGCATAACCCCACCTAAGCCTGCCACAGCCTGAGAAAAGTCATAGAGTTGGCCAGTCTATGATTGCATCATTACACAGTGTGGGCTGCTGGTCGTGCTGGATGGGCAAGCCAATGGGTGGATGAAGATGTAGACACTGGGGACACATTTAGAAAGATGCCTAAAATACATCACTTCCCCCAAGAGGACAATCCAATCAATATGGGTGAACCCGATGAGTTCTACTAGCTGGTTGGAGTAACTGTTGTAAACCAGTTTGTGTCCTCCTACCTAACTCTGTGAAAGGTGAAAGTCCCATTTTTGTCATTGTAATCACACAGCAGAGCACAGCACACAGTGCACACAACGAAATTCACCTCTGCATTTAACCCATCACACACATGTGTAGGGGGCAGCCATGACATCATGGCAGCAGTGTGTGGGGATGATACCATGCTCAGGGTACCTCAGTGGTGCTACTGGTGACCCAGGATTCAAACCTGCGATCCTGCGGTCACAGGTCCGATACCTTAACCACTAGGCCACCACGGTAAGTAAGCAAATCTTGCCCAAAACAAAGTAGATTGTTCTTTTAACTGATCATCAGCATTAGTTGTTAATTACAGTCAACATACAGTAAGTAGAAAAGAAAAAGGCCGCTCGACCAGAATTTATGCTTCCAAGTTTATTTTAGTAAAATACTGTGATGTTTCGGGCTCTTACCCTTGGGGCAGATGTCAGAGGTACTGTGATGTTTCGGGCTCTCACCCTTCCTCAGACATCTGCCCCAAGGGTAAGAGCCCGAAATGTCACAGTTTTTTAGTAAAATAAACTTGGGAGCATAAATTCTGGTCTTTTTCTTTTCTACTGATGTTGACTGTCTTTTGGTCCTGCTCCCAGTATTCATTTAGGATGTGCGTGCTTTGATTGAACTTTTTTGTTAATTACAGTCCGCAGCAGGTTAGATACGGTGCCCTTAGTCAGTGTCATTACAGTAAGTTGGATTGGTACTGTTAGTGCTATTCAAGCCATGATTCTGAAGTGCCAGCATTTAGCCCTCTTGACTCCACTAAGACATTTCCCTCATGGCCATAGTCAGCTATGAGGTCACCAAGGTCTAGACCTCTGTTTTTTTTTTCCTTTTTTTTTTGGATACAAATAATATTTTAGTCGAAATACCATCTGTATTTTAAAATAATGTTTTCTCTCAGACGAGCACATGACAGTTTAGACTTGTCAGTGTATGGTGTGCACGCGAGAATTTGGAGAAGGGGGCGAGAGAACAGTTCTGTCATATTCATATTTAACATCATATTACATAATAAGCTAAAGTATAAGTTTCATGCAGCTAACAGTTGAATTTCTGCCCTTTTTGAAAAATTGAGGCGAGCGTTATCATGCATCATCAATAATTAGGGGTTTGTTAAAGTAAAAAAAAAAAATCGGAATACAGTATATCTTACATTTCTGTTATATAAGAAAGTACAAAAAAAAGTCCAATTTAAAATAGTTTTTTTTTCTGTGGGAGACAATCCAGTTCAAATAGCCTAATGCAGTGCTTCTCAAATAGTGGGGCGGGCCCCCCTGGGGGGGCACGGAGCGATGCCAGGGGGGGCGCGGGTGACTTTTTTTGCTGTACCATAAAGGTGCACATTGACCACAGTACAGACTAAAAAACAATGTTAATAAAGTTATTCTTTGTTCTTAAGTTGATCTGTATTTCTTTTTTGTTTTCTTTAATGTCAGTAAGGATACAGTGTTATGCAGATGTGCATATTGCAGATGTGCATAGACAAATGATACTATTACAGTTACG
>CM050209.1:27952500-27965000 GCA_027475355.1 Coilia nasus | reverse complement strand
CCCTGGCAGGGGGGCAACTGGTTTTGCGCAGTAATGCCGCTGAAATGTCAGCCGACCTGATTGTGTGCCCCCGCTAGATGAAACCAAGATGGAAGGCCACGGTGCGGCACTATTGATGGGCTGTTGTAAAAAGTTGTCCCGTGACAAATGCAGTGCATTTGAGCACACAAGTACCCTTCATAACTCCACAAGCTCCGAACCGAGGAGAAGGGAATACGTAATGGACCTCAGCAGATAAGGCCATCAGCATGCCTCCTAATACTTGATGATTGGCAATTCATGTCATTAAAATAGATTTACAAAACAAAAACCGGGCCATGGATGAATTATATATGAGAGGAAATGCAAGGCTATTAAAAGCCCATAGCATATCAGCCTGTAAACATATTCTCAAACAGTTCTCAGGGCTTTTTTCTAACTTTTCTTCTGTACTGCAGTAAAATCCCATTTGTGCATTTTTGGAGCATTTGGGGAAAACAGTCATCTTGACCTTAGAAAGCCACCAGTTACTGTGGAAAGCTATGCCTGTCTGCAAAAACTGCAGATGACTGCATTCAAAAGCAACTCTCGTGAAATGAAATATTATGACATGAACTTACTATATGCCAATAATTTAAACATTGCTTGTTAAAAAAGTAAAAGCCCAGACCGACAGACAGACAGATAGATAGATAGATAGATAGATAGATAGATAGATAGATAGATAGATAGATAGATAGAAAGAAAGAAAGAAAGAAAGAAAGAAAGAAAGAAAGAAAGAAAGAAAGAAAGAAAGAAAGAAAGAAAGAAAGAAAGAAAGAAAGAAAGAAAGAAAGAAGGGTGGCTTTAATAACAACACAAGTTGGTTGTGACTTGCACTGAAACTAATCTGGGAGAAAAATGCTCTTCTGAACCCTGTGAAACCACTTGTGAGGGTGGAACTAACAAAAAGGCAAGAGGGAAAGAAAAACAACATGTTGCTGAGACAGCATGCACGGCTTTAGACTTTAATTACTGACATATGCATCTTAATTAACACAGTCAGCAATCACATGTCAGGCCTATTAGTATAAATTAACTGATTACCTGGAGTATGTGCTGGGATACGATACCACACTGTGGTATCGTATGGAAGAGATACCATCACGATATCTGTGATGCTATTTTTTTTTTTTTTTTAAAGCATGTCTTTTTTTTTTTTTAAGCATGTCTAAGAAATCTTTACAAGAACCTTCTAGCTCTGCTCCACATGTTTTTATTGTCAGTATCAGTCAGTCAGTAAAGTAGGTTTGGGAAATTTTATGCATTGCAATGTTGGCACAGGGAGGGCGACACAAGTCTGTCGCCACATCACATCACATCTCTTCGACTGCTGAAGTCATTTTCACTGTTTGTGCATCTGAGTGCATCTGTTGCCCTTACCCATGAACCTTTGTGTTGCCCTTACCCATGAACCTTTGTGCTGGGCAGAGAGTGGGCGGAGGATAAAAGCTTGGCTGCTCAATAGCTGAGGTCAGTTCATTCCCACAGCTCATTGTGTGACTTCAAAACTACAAAAGAAAAAAATAAATAAAATAGCAGAATGGTATTCTTTCTCCACATCCACTTGAATAACATTGACGACAACCCATTTAATCAAATGTAGATTTCAAATTAATGTGTGACGGTTCGAGGTGGAGTGGAGCAACGTTGAATTTTAAAGGAGGAACAGGAATTGTTTTGAAAGCAAACACATTTCTTTGAAAAACACGATTGAGGAGGTTAAAATGGCATATTGATAAATTGTCTGTTTTCGCAAACTGTGTGTATACCAATGCTCGATACTTTACGAAAAACATATTTTTCTGTAGTTTATTTGACATTTAGCTGTAGTCCTGTCGTGAATTTTCTGAAGCTCTGTGGCACATCAAGGTTATATTCACATTTCTAATTCAATAATTCTAATAAAAAATAAAAATGAGCCACTGCACCTTAAGGTCTCAGTTTGGTGTGCATTCATTCAAGCAAGAACAAAATCATCAAAACTTTAGTATTCAGGAGGTCACACACACACGCACGCACACACACACACACACACACACACACACACACACACACACACACACACACACACACACACACACACACACACACACACACACACACACACACACGCGCGCGCGTGGGCACACACACACACAACCACAATCAGTCCATTTCAGACACGTAAAAACTCAGACACAGAAAAAAATCAGTGATACACACAAGTGTACACACTTTGCCCAGTACACAGACGCTCACTCAGACACACAGAAGCGTTTGAGCAGTGCACATTTGCTCTGGGTAAAACCATCCTACGGTTGCAGTGTACCAATGATGAATGCACAGACTGAAGGCCAGATGAAAATCACCATCATCAGTCACAGTGGACAGCATGGGCTGTCTCATCCTGTTCTCTCCTCCTCTCTCCTCTCCTCTTCTCTTCTCTCATTTCCTCCTCTCCTCCCTTCTCTGCTCTCTCTCCTCTTTACTCTCCTTTCTTCTCTTCTCCTCCTCTCCCTATCGCCTCCTCTCTTCTTTCCTCTCCTCCCCCTCTCTCCTCTCCTCTAAATTCCTCTCCTCCCCTCTCCTCTCCTTTTCTCTCTTCTCCCCTCTCCTCTTCTTTCCTCTCCTATCCTCTCACCTCCTTTTCTTCTTTCTTTCCTCTCCTGTCCTCTCCTCTGTTCACCTCTCCTTTACTTTCCTATCCCTCTCTCATCTCCTCTCCCCTCCTCACATCACCTCTCTCACCTCTCTTTTCCTCTCCTTTCCTCTGTTCACCTCTCCTTTCCTCCACTCTGCTATCCCTCTCTCCTCTCCTATCCCTCTCTCCTCTCCTCACATCACCTCTCTCTCCTCTCTTTTCCTCTCCTCTCCTATCCCTCTCTCCTCTCCTCACATCACCTCTCTCTCCTCTCTTTTCCTCTCCTCTCCTATCCCTCTCTCCTCTCCTCACATCACCTGTCTTTTCCCCAATAGTCCTATCCCTCTCTCCTCTCCTCACATCACCTCTCTCTCCTCTCTTTTCCTCCACTCTCCTATCTTTCTCTCCTCTCTTTTCCTCTACTTTCCCTTTCTCCTATCCTTTCCTCTGCTATCCCCCTCTCTTCTCTCTCCTCTCCTCTCCTCTCGTCTCGTCTCGTCTCGTCTCCTCTCCTGTCCTCTCCTGTCCTGTCCTGTCCTGTCCTGTCCTGTCCTGTCCTGTCCTCTCCTCTCCTCTCCTCTCCTGTCCTGTCCTCTCCTCTCCTCTCCTCTCCTCTCCTCTCCTCTCCTCTCCTCTCCTCTCCTCTCCTCTCTCATTTCCCCTCACATGCTGGATGGGACACATTGCCCAAAAGACACCAGCACCCGGGAACTACACCTTTCCCCCTAAAATCCATTATGTGCATACACCTCTTAGACTGTCCTATACATCCTGTTTACTTATCTGAGTTAGGCAATTACAATCTGAATTTGAACCTTTCAGGCTTCCTTACTGGCAGCCCTGCAGTGCTGCATAGCCTGCAGCCTTTTGCAGCAGGCATGTACTCGGCCATCTGCTTTAACTAATTAGGACCCTGCCTGGGTCGGGACAGGTGCTAGTTATTTCGACAGGTGGCCCAGGGTCTGGGTAGTTTCAATACCCGCAGGATGTGCAGACGTTTGGCAGGGTCCGCTTCCTGTCGCGATACATTAATTATAGACAATCACTTGGGCTGCAGCCCAATCGATACCTGGCTAAGATCCCCAGTCCCACGCAGTCTCAGGTGGGGCAGCGTCACAACTGCAGTGCCCTTTTATAAGTGCAATACGGCTAAAAGTGACTTTGTTTCTAGCGCAGTGTGCTTACCTAATTTGCACAACACTGGTTCCTTTGGACATAAATGTTTCTGGAAATTATCTGTCAATGATGTAGACTGAAGAGACAAAGTTCTACTATTATTTTGCTACTAATTTGTTGTATAGTTGTTTTTTTTTTATTATTATTACATTATTATTATTATTACATCACACTTAGCTGACGCTCTTATCCAGAGCAACTTACAGATATTGACAGGGTTTCAGTTACAGTCCCTGGAGCAGCGTGGGGTTAGATGCCTTGCTCAACTGTGGGTAGGGCGGGATTCGAACCGGCAACCTTTCGATTGCAAGATCAACTCCCTAACCACTTGGCCACAGCTGCCCACAGCTGCCTTTTTTTGTGTCTTGCGTGTTGTGTGCTATTTTGTTCTGTGTACCTGACTAGTGTGAGACGAGTGGGCTTTTGGGGCAATTAAGTGAACTGAAATGAACTCAGTGCATTCTACCTGGAAACAGAAAACTATGTGAATGGCACAAGCAATATTTCTTTAACAAAATGGTGCCCTGTGAAACAGGAAGGGTGAGAAAGAGAAACATTAAATGGAGCACTTGCTCCCCAATCAGCGAATGCACTTCAGATTAGTTGTAAGGAGTAACTCCCATTCATAATGCAGTTTCCATTCTGAAGTGATCCATCAACAGTGATTACTTAATGCCACACTTCCTTTCGCTTCATGGAAGTGCTGATTGCATCCTGAATAAAAAGCAAAGTGGGGACTCTTGACCCCTTTTAAAAGGGCTCATTTCAATATGTAGAAATATTTACTACTGTCGTCTTTGCTCAGTGAGGCGTGTTTGTTCCAGGAGCGTAGCCAGACACTTAGGTGTGCCTGTGGGATTTTAGGTCTGCCATAGCCAAAAGTGATCTGTAAATCACCCATTACATTTGTAATACTTAATGAAGTCATAAAAATATTCAGACTACATTTCTCCTACAGTTTGATCAGCTTCCTGCCTTGTGTAGTTAACGGGGCATCAGTTTAGTCCACTGTTACTTAGCAACACGTGATAATGTCAGAAAGGCTGCAGTATTTCTTCATTTATTGCTGCAAAGATTTCCATTTTTCATTATCACAGAACTGTTGTAAAACGGGAAGCCTAATGTCAAGCTCATATTTGTGGTCTATTCAATATGAAGTTGGGCAGCACTGAACATGCAACTAATCTGCAACACAACAGACAACCATGCAACTACAGTACAGTAGGCTATAACATGACAAGTAGCCAACTAGCCTACAACACGACCAGCAACTATACAACTGACCTACAACCCAATCAGCAACCATGTAACTGGCCTACAAATCCACCATTAGTCATGCAACTATCCAACACAATCGGCAGACTACAACACAATGGCCAACCATGCAACTAGCCTACAACATTATCAGCGACCATGAGACAGCCACACTCATAGAGCTTTCATTTGACATAATTGCATTTTAATTAAACATCTACCTCCAAGCCTGCTGTGATCTGTCACTGAATAAGTGCCATTTAAACAGCTAGTGCTTGTGCCAATATTGCACCACTTGTTTAGTCATTTATTAGGTGATTGTTTTTAAAAGTCTCTGTTCTTTACACAGAAACAAGTGTAGTTGTAGTCCTGTTTTGTCAGCTAAAACTTATAAAACTTATGGTTTGAATGTGAATGATGATATCCAATACCAACAGTTTGCCCACTGTAAGGACAAATCTGCAAGAGGAAATCAAATCTTGTCATGAACATATGCCTTTTTTTTTCTTTCTTTCTTTTTCTTTTTCTTTCTTTCTTTCTTTCTTTCTTTCTTTCTTTCTTTCTTTCTTTCTTTCTTTCTTTCTTTCTTTCTTTCTTTCTTTCTTTCTTTCTTCCTTTCTTTCTTTTTTCAAATTATAGATAGTTTCTTTTCAACGTCTCTTAGTAGAGTCCCAGTGCACCTGTGGCTATGCAGAGGACTCGCACTGTGTTTGTGACACTCGCTACAAAAATAGCTAAATAGCTAATTGGATCTTATCAACTACGAATTGTTTTTTTTTTCTCTCTTTGCATGATGTTCTCATCAGGAACTTAATTTGTAAAAAAAAAAATCACTTCCTCGTCTTCTTGCCAAGGTCCAACCGCCCACTCTGCACCCTTCTAATGAATAGGCGGTCAGGTTTCCTGTAAAACTGACAAAAAAATATGAGCTTGTTAAGAGGTTTTTCTGCAGCTAACACCTGATATCCAGGCTCTTCAGAACGGCAGTAAGAAGCAGTGTTGTATAAAGTACTGGAAAATCACACTCAAGTAAAAGTATAGGTACCTCTTCAAAAAATTACTTTGGTAAAAGTCGAAGTCACTGACTGAAATGTTACTTAAGTTAAAGTCTTAAAGTATCAGAAATTTCTTGTACTTAAGTATAACAAGTAATGTAAAAATAAATGTACTCAAGTAATGTAATTAAAAGTACAAGTAAAAGTTAATAACAGGCAAAGGCAGTCTGAATTTGTAATATTTTGGTGAACTGTGAAGGTCATTTGGCACCTATGGTTAATCTTAAATAACAAGCAATTACACTGCTGAAAATGCACACATGACCAATTGCCGTCATTATAAATAAAAGTGGAGAGAAAACTGAATGTTATGTGGCATCTGAAGATGGAGACCACAGTTTGAATTATTTTTTTTCATAAACCTTTGTTTTTTAAAATAAGATTAAGTCAGTGCTGAAAATGAGGCGTACATCACACCATTAAGAAAAAGAACATGAAACACTGCTGTCTCCGTCTCTCTTCCATCAGGACTGAGTGCGAAGCTAGCTTACTGCGTCAAGCCAACAGTGTAGCTTATTGGTTGTCATGCGCAAGTGGCAATTGCGAACAAGCCAGCCTGACTTCATGTATGTATGTATGTATGTGTTGTATGTATGTATTGTATGTATGTATTGTATGTATGTATGTATGGCAGTCGTTTTTTTTTTTTTTTTTGGTAACGAGTAACTAAACGGCACATTTAAAATGTATCGGAGTAAAAGTATGCAATTAGGTTCGGAAATATAGTGAAGTAAAAGTAAAAGTTATCAATTTTTTTAAAACTCAAGTAAAGTACTAAGTCTTCCAAAATGTACTTAAGTACAGTAGTGAAGTATTATTACTTCGTTACTATACAACACTGGTAAGAAGCACAGTTAGAGCTTCCTGCACTTCACTGAGGTGCGGATCAAAAGCCACAGGAAGTGAAAGGCAAAAAAATGTGTGTGTGTGTGGGTGTGTGTGTATGTGTATGTGTGTGTGTCTGTGCTTGTGTGTGTGTGTGTGTGTGTGTGTGTGTGTGTGTGTGTGTGTGTGTGTGTGTGTGCATGTGTGTGTGTGGGAGTTGTAGGAGGAAATGGCTGGTTAAACTACCCTGCTGAAAAACCCTTGCATTCTGCACGCAAACTACATTGATGCCGAGGGTGTGTGTTTAAAGACAATCAGGTAACTCTAATTAGCACACAGTGGGTGTTTTCCAGTTGGCAAGCAGAATGTGGAGTGTTTCAGTGGGGAAACCGTATGCCTCTGCATGTTTTATTATGTGTGGAGGATGGTGGATGCACGTGTACTTTTGCAGGTGGGGACCAGCTCACTGCTCAATTGTAGGATGCAGGCAGAATTCTTCCAAGCGGAATGATCTAGAACCGGAATGATGCAGTCACATGGTGTTCTCCTGCACTGCATGTTAAAAAAGTGATGTGCTGTAGGAGTGTTGCAGAGGCCTCTTGCAGTGGGCAAATATGTTTATTAATAGACCTGTCTGTGTAGGATGCATAAGGATGATGACTGCTATCCTAGCCTGCCATTACTTGGAGAGGTCAGATCAATCATATCCTTTTCATCTGCACAAAGCGCCTCCTCTAACCCTTTTCTCTAAAAGCCAAGAGGGAAGGCGGTGAATAGCATAAAAGGGCACCTCGAGCATAATTACCAGGAGGAGCGAGTGTGTGTTTAGGTGTTGTTGCTGTTGTTTTTCTTGCTGTGGACAGGCTGCTCAACAAATGGCAGAGATGCTAATCTCAGTGGTGGGAGGTCTGGTCTGGGGCAAAAAATTCATAACTAACGCGTGTTCTAAGGTTAGCAGTCTCAGCAGGTTTGAATATCGGACGGCTGCCTTGAGGTGCCTGCTGTGGGGATGCTATTCCAGACTGCCCCGAGGCAAGATCAATGCTCCACAGCCCTCTGCTGCATGCATGTATGAGAAGCACATCACAGGCGCGGGGCCAACCAACAGCCGTAATGAGCTTCCGAGCTTGTCAAAGGAAAACCTTCAAAACTGGCCCACTGACGTACCGCACGGGGAACAGAAGAGGAGAAGGTTTCCATAGCATAAACAAACAAATAAACAAACAAGAAAAAGTCACAAAAAGAAAACACATTGGTGATGTTTACTGAGAGCACCTACTGTAGGAGACATTAACACTAGCCTGGGTTTCAGCACATGTCACAGATAGCATCCTTGTGTGGTGGTGCTTGTGTGGTGGTGCTTGTGTGTGTGTGTGTATTAGGAGGATGGGGAGAGTGGGGAATTTTCCATTGGTGTGCACCCAGAGCTCTCCCAAACACACACACATGCAGGTGAGATACCAAGATACCAGGCCCATGACGTGTGTATTTGTGTGTGCGTGTGTGTGTGTGTGTGTGTGACACTTTGGGTGCATTAATAACGCCCCCTAAAGTGGGCATGTTGTGCCATTTAGTCTGGTAAATGCATAGTGGATGCTTCTCTCTCTCTCTCTCTCCATCTTTCTCACTCCATGTGTTTGTGTATGCAGGCATGTGCATGTGCATGTGTGTGTTGGCAGGACATCAGTAACACAAATGCACACCAAATACACAAAACTAAAAATATAAAATAAAATAAAAAAATAAAAAACTCAAATGCAATTTATGCGTCAGCCTGCTCCCTCATTTGTGCAGTCAGCTGTGTCCCCTCCCTCTCTGTCCTCGGAGCCCATTAAGGCAGGTAATGAGGCAGCTCTCGGTGGCGTCCCGGCGCTCCAGAATGCCGTTCCTACCTGCCTCTGCAGCCACGGGCAGCCCCAGACGCATTAGGACACCTACTTAGCGCGGGCCATGTGTAAGCAAACAGGAACATATGCAGGAAGAAAGGGACTTGATTCATGGAAAGCACTTTTTTTGTATTTTACTTCTGTTGCCTATCATCAGATAGGAGAGTATAGAGACAGGAAAACAGGACATGAGTGAGAGGGATGGGGAAGGCCTGAGGAAATTAACCTGGCTCCCTGGGCGTATGGTATATGGTATATATACATTACTGCCCTACAAAGGCAAAGTGCAGTAACTATGTGAACACAAAAATTGATTTTAAAAAAGTGCTTTAAACATTGCCATACTGCCCAGTTAAACATGCTTGACATACATTAGAAGTAAAATTGTGGTGATGCTTTTATGTACCTCCTTAATCGCAAGAGCCAAGAGATTTCATTCAGACAAAAGGTGTTATAAAGTCAATTTTGTCAATTTCACAAAAAATATGCAGTTACTGCCTTTTAGCTTTGTAGGGCATATTAGCCAACTACACCCTGGCACCCCCCTAGCCCTTTAGCGGTCACCGTATCGCCAGCGCAACGACTTACTACAAGGTAACTACAACATTACAACATTACTACAACATTAGAAAGTCTTTAGTAACACATTACAACTTGGTCATTGCAACTCTGGTACAGTAACAACAAAGTTATAATAGGAGGTGTCTCTTAAAGGGTTAAAATGATTGACATTCCCATGCTCCCTATGGCCCTTCACTATAACGGAAGCACAATCAGATAAACTAGTTCATGCCTTCATTTCCGTTTTAAGTGGTCCAAATATAAATATGGTGAAAGCTGAGTGTGCAGTCTTTAAAAAAAAAAAACAATCCACCAATAACATCACACTCTTTCTGTTGACAAGAAGAAAACCACATACGTCTTACCCTATTCATCAGCTCACTAATTTTAACCTCATCCCTCTCCCTAGCCTCTGAGGAGGAAAACACAGGAGGCGGGGGAGACAGAGGGCCTTATTACGCCAGCACTGCGGGCAAAGTTGCACAAAGCATGACTCAGTAGTTTTGACATAATTCATAAAGCGAGGGCCATTACGGTTTGCAAGCCTGAAGCATTACTGAAGAGTAATAGAAACAGCTGGGGTCTGGGTGTAATACTGGTCTTGGCTAAAACAGCACAAGAGCCAGTCCAGTCAAAAATAGAGTTTGGGGATTTGAAGCAGAAAAGTGCAGGCAGCTCCACCCAGACGAGCACGCAAGCACACAGCTGTTTGGTAAAGATGGCTAAGCAAGCTTTAATCATCAGATTATGTGCAATGTCATTACGATGAACAGGACGCAGATTCTTCCTGTCTGTTGTACTCATAAGCTGCTTTTTTCTCTTCGCCATGAGTCTCCTCTGCTGCCCCATGAGCATCTGTCGGAAGACACAAGGGATCAGTGTGTGTGTGTGTGTGTGTGTGTGTGTGTGTGTGTGTGTGTGTGTGTGTGTGTGTGTGTGTGTGTGTGTGTGTGTGCAAAGCTAGCTTTGGGTTTTCTTAAGACTTTCCTCCACCAATTTTTCTCATGTCCCTGTTGCAGTGTTCCGTGTATCACGGTTGGGAAATAGCTCGGGCTAAGGCAGAGAAACTAGTGAAGTATAACAACTAGAATAGTTAGAGATCATAACTAGGAAAACAAGCATGGAAGGACAGAAGAACTAGGGACAACACCAGGGGATAAAACATTTTGGGAGAATAACTAGGAATAATAGCTAGAGTAAACAACATGGAAAGGAACTAGGGATTATAGCTCCAATAATAAATACAAAAATAAAAACACAAAAAAAACACTTCAGGGTAATAAGTAGGTATAGTAAAGACAACAAGTATGGAAAAAAAATATCCAGGGATACAAAGTGACAAAATAAAAACAACCAGGGAGAATAACTAGGAAAACCAACATGAAAATGACAAGTGATAAACACGAGACAAATGAATGCAGATAATTAGCAGGGGTAACGACTGGAGATGCAGATAATTAGCAGGGGTAACGACTGGAGATGCAGACGGAAGCAGAGAGGGTGAAAAGAGAAGAGTACAAAATGTCGAAAAGGAAGAACATTATAACACGCCTGGTGAAAAGGAGAAACGAGAGAAGGAAGAGCAGAAACTGCACGAGTAAAGCAGGAGGTGACAAGATTATGACATGAAGAGAAACTAAAGGCTGAACAAAGAAGAGGGGGAATGGGAGGAAGTGGTAGCGAGCAAGGCCTTGTTCACACAGGCAAACTCATGAATACAGACACAGACAGGCCACTGCAGACACCCTTTGTGAACAACACCCTTTGTGAACAACGTACTTTCCAGTCCTCTAAAGTCTGAAGTCGTGCAGTCGGTGACCTTGTACGTAGATTGGTGGCCAAGCAGCCAAGTCTGTGAAGTCACGAAAAAAAAAATGAGGCAGGAAACATGGCCACTGGCACAGTGCCATGTGCACGCTGGCTGATGGTGATGTTTATGCGCCATGTGGACCCTGCCTGACGGGCCTTTGTGTCCTCACAGGTGTGCGATAGAAGAGAAAAGAAGAAGGAGAAAAGAAGAAGAATGGACACTTAAATGAAGATAACAGAGAAAGGAAAGATGAATTGGAGAACAGGAGGGGAGCTGGTGAAGAGTTGTTGTGTCTCTAAGGAAACCGTGTAAAAACCACAATGGCTTGGATGATTGGATGAGGACTACATGAAATGATGTTGTTTTCTGCCCATTTGTCTTTCCATCACTGTGAGACACTTGCTTTCAATGCCATTCATTTCACCCTGGTACTTCAGGCATAGTCCTCGAGTTTAAAAATAGTAATAATAACAATAATGACCCCCAGCTTGGGACATCTTCAATAATGGCAGAAGTGGGCATACCACAGTAATGAATTCCCTAATTATTTATTTTGCCCATTTTTCTCCCTCCCTCATTCATTTGGCCATTATTAGCGTGTTTTTGGAGTCATTAAAATATGCTTAGATGCCTGCTGTTGCCTAATTCTCTTTTAATTGCTGCATGCAACTAAGTGGAGCCTTAATTTTTTTCACTTCTCAAGATGCCCTTGTTGACTGTCCATGATGACAGGGATGGGTGAATCATTTCTTTTTTCTTCTCTGTTTATGTGTGTTCATCGATGTCTTGGAGCGCACTTCCTTTTGTTGTATAATAAGTGTTTGTGATTGACACCTCTGCACGGCACCAGTAAAAGTAATCACATTACTATTCGCCGCTAATTGGTCACGAGTCTATAACCTTGAGATGTGCTGTGAAACTTCCAGAGAGGATGTATTTTAAAAAAAAAAAAAAAACATGATGCCTGTCTTCAGTCAAATCACAAAGCAATTTTCACTTGCCCTTGTTGCAATGATACTATGCAGTTTCAGTAATGGGTGAGCTGTAATCATGGGTAAATGAGTGTGTGTGCGTGCGTGTGTGTGTGTGTGTGTGTGTGTGTGTGTGTGTCTGTGTGACTTGTGCTCACTATAATAAAACATGCTTTATATCACAGCTAAGAAAAAAAGGCTAAATATTGCTAGGAATCTTAGAATCCTTCCTAGCGACCCTTTTTGGTTACCCTGTGGAACTGTTAATTGATGATCAGAGTTGGTGTGCGTATGATTTGATTGTGTGTTTTTCCTTGCGGT
>CM050209.1:27932500-27947500 GCA_027475355.1 Coilia nasus | reverse complement strand
TCCAACACCAGCACAGCTCTCAGTGCTTCGTGCCAAGAGAAATAACTCACACAAAACAAAAGGGCCTCGGAAACCTGGAGATGTGCAAGCCCACCCAAGACCAGACCTGACCAGGTCTGACCAGACATCAGAAAAAATATAATTTAACAAGTTGAAATTGTATTCTAAAACACCAACATTACAACCAATTACTCCTGAACATTCACATAAAAAATGTATTGTGCCAAAAACCTGAAGGTGTGCAGCCTAACACCAGAGTCATGGCTACAGAACTACAGATACCTGAATGTCCAACACAAAATTATAGTGACAAAACATGAAAATGCATAAATGAACAAAAAAAAAAAAAAACAATAAAGATATAAAGCAATAGGGTAGGCACAATCAGTCCTTCATGGATGTCTATGTGCAATGTGCAAGTAAATATTAAAATCACAGTGAGGCATGTGGGGATGCAAAGAATAACATGAGAAACAGACCTATAGGCACGAGAAGATGTATAAAACTGCACAAGATATAGCAGCCCAGTCCTTGAATATAAGATGATATGACTCTTTTTTAGTTTCACAATCAAGATTCACAGTGCTATTAAAATAGGGTGAGACCACTTGGATTTGGTTTATTTGCTTTAAAAAATCCAGGTCACCTCTAAGCAGCCCAGGAGTCAGCTGAGTGGCAAACGTACATGGGCCAGATTTGGCACAGATTTAGACCAGAGGCTGATAACGAGTGTGGGGCCTGATTTGGCACAGGTTTGGACCAGAGGCAGATCACTAGGGTGGTGGAGGTGCAGTCTGCTGAAGGCCACAGGGAAGGAGAGAGAGAAAGAGAGAGAGAGGGAGAGGAGAGAGAGAGAGAGAGAGAGAGAGAGAGAGAGAGAGAGAGAGAGGGAGAGGGAGAGGGAGAGAGAAAGGAATACACAGAGAGGAAGACAGAGAGAAGGGGAGAGGAGCAGAATGAGAAAGAGAGAGCGAGAGAGAGAGTGAGAGAGAGAGAGAGAAAGAGAGAAAGAGAGTGAGAGAGAGAAAATGAGAGGGAGACAGAAAGGGAGACAGAAAGGGAGAAAGAGACAGAGAGAAAGAGAGAGAGAGGGAGAGAGAGAGAGAGAGAGAGAGAGAGAGAGAGAGAGAGAGAGAGAGAGAGAAAATGAGAGAGAGAGACAGAAAGGGAGAGAGAGAGAGAGAGAGAGAGAGAAAGAGGGAGAGGGAGAGAGAGAGAGAGAGAGAGAAAGAGAGTGAGAGAGAGAAAATGAGAGAGAGAGACAGAAAGGGAGAGAGAGAGAGAGAGAGAGAGAGAGAGAGAGAGAGAGAGAGAGAGAGAGAGAGAGAGAGAGAGAGATGGAAAGAATCGAGGAAGAACAAGAGAAGTCAGAAGACCTTGGTAACTGGGTAGCTGGTCATTGGGAATAATGAAATGCTTAATTGTGTGTTCGTTCCTGAGAGAGCCACTAATGAATGTGCTGCCTTCTCTAGTGTTCCCAAGGGGCGAACACAGTACACACACATGATAAAAAAAGATCACAAAGTCCCCTATTCCCTTTGATGGGAGGCTGCAGAATTCTTAGAAATGGACACAGCAGAAAGAGTAATATTCTCCTACACATCAACAGCTGATAACATCCCTCAGTGCTGTTTTTTTACCTGGCTCCCCAGAGGGGATTGACCAGGTATTGCAATGACCCTGTCCGTCTGTCTGTGTGTCTGTGTGCCTGTCTTTCCATATCGCAATGACCCTGTCCGTCCACATGGTGGACCAGGTTGCCATCTCTGATTGCACCTGTTTGGTCCTGTTTAGATTGTGATTGTGATACTGTACTGTAGTTGGCCTCACTTGTTTAGCCTGTGTTAGCTAGGATGGATGACTAGCTGTTATGCTAGTATGTTGGGAGCAAATGTTGGTCAGGGTAATGGCAGAGCCAGTTGCACACTCATTTATAAGTCCCTGTGTGATGAATTGGTTTTCACACAAAGGCGCACTGACCTTCTGCCTGGGCACCTATTTCTGACCAGCGAAATAAATGAAAACATTTCTCAAAAGAGTCTGTGGGATTTGAATGATAACCCTGCCATTATGCCTCTTACATTTGATCTCAACTCGGTTAAATGTGTGTACGGGTGAATGTGTAATTTGCATAGCGATTTGAATGACATTAACATTTCTTTACCAGTAGAAGATACAAAAGCGCTCTGCCAGTCACAGCCTGGCGAACCACACAGACTACACACCCTTTGCAAAGGGCACTGGGGTGTCGGCTCTATGTTCCCAAAAAAGAGGCATTTCAGCAAGAAGTATTACCTGGCCATCACTATGTGATTGCAGGTTGAAATCCATAGTTCGGAGTTCACGGAAACATTGTGTTTATTTGGGAGATGTTATTTAGCGGGTTGACATTTTGTCTTAAATATTTAATGTTGTTTTCTCCTCTGGAGATGCAAACAGGCAGGAGAATCACACCTCCGCAGGCCTGCTGCCCTGGCAAACAGATGTTTATTTACAGCACTTTATCACAGATTGGACACAAGGAAACAATGCTGAGCCTCTTTCTCAAATAAAGTACTTTCCACAGGCATGGATGCAGCAGTATTTTAGCTGCCCTACGCATTTTGCCAGTCCTAAGTGACACTTGCTAAGATATGTTATGATGGATGGCGGGGGTAGCAAGAAACTTTGCCGTGTTGCATGGCAATTGCAATGTTGTGCGAACAATTGATGGTATGTTGCCATAGTGCTTTTAGCTTACGTGCCCATAATAAGATTCCAGAGATATGTCTTGCTCAACATGCGGTCACAAATACCCATTTTATGGCCCTGCATAAATAACCTGAGGGAGCATGGCCCTGTCTTATGAGTGCAATGCTAATGCGGACTGGAAGCAACACTCCTAATTCATGCTTGTAATCTAATAGAGGAGTAGAATGCTTTTATTAGATTTGGTACATACAATCCATACTGTGGCAACATCGAGTGACAACATCAGGGTCCAGTTTCAACATGGAGCCGAAGCTGAGACATGGAGACGCGGTAGGACATTTAGTAAAAATCTCACGCAAGTTGTAGTTTGCTTGTATACATTATAGTGGTATTGAGCTATGTAGAAACAAGGACAATGCCAATCTTATCTTAACCACAGCCCCTTTTATCTAACAACTGATTACAATGACATCCACATAGAGCTACAGCGCTCTAGCCGTGACTAGCATACAAGCAAAGAGAGAGGTTAGGCCCAGTGGTTTTGGCATGGATGTCAGAGAGGTCTGCTATGTTCATCATGGTAAATGAAATTAACCACATCCATACTGACAAGCACTTTGATATTGTGGCTGTTGAACAATGCTGTTGGACTTTAATAATCATGTCACAGGGAATCTCGTCAATGGTAATGACAGTCACTGTCCGGTGATGTAAAAACATCTTGTCACCACAATCATTTCATGTCACACAATAATAACACGATTGCATAGCAACGTACCAGAAGATCCTACTGTATGAGCAATTCTGACAGGTATTGTTACTATTACACTGCCAATGTCAAAGTGCACTATATCAACTGTCAACAAAAATAATGACATACTGCTATAACATGTTTATGACATGTATTAGTGACAGACTTGATTCAGAGGAGGTGGCTGTTATGATTCAGTATCTTTACCTGTGTAATGTGCACACAGCGTTATTTTTTCCAGTCGGGAGAAGGGTATCTGGGAACACAAACGGGCGCTCAATATGCAGATTCCACCTGCTGTTGTGTGACAGTATAGCACTACTTAGCAGGCACTCCAGTGCTTGGCATATTCCTCTGTCTCCTGGTGCCAGGTCCAGCCCGACCCTGTTATCCCTGTGACCAGCAGACGGTGTGGATCAGAACCGACGAGACCTGACTCTGATCAAGTACCAAACGCCGGCCGGATCCATACTGGAAACGACTGCTGTCTGAGATATGGATTGTGGGTGCCAGGTGTTATCTTCCCTAGAGCAGACTCTCTGTCTGCCCTGCCATGGTTTCCTTGTCAAATGTACACACATGCGCACACATACACACTCTCTCACACACACACACACACACACACACACGCACACACACACACACACACACACACACACACACAAACACACACACACACAGTCTCACATACACACGGACATGCACACCATCTCTCTCTCTCCCTCTCTCTCTCTCACACACGTACACAGTCCGTGCACGGTCTCACACACACACACACACACGCACACACACACACGCACACACACACACACACACACACACACACAGTCACATGTCTTCCTGATAGGTCGTTGACCACATGCTTCAGAGTGACGCTCAGCTGACCTTCACAGATAACATTCATCACATTAAGTTTTGATATATGAATGTAGTCAGATTTAAGTCAATAAAATCGGCCACATCTTCCAGAGAAAGGCAGGTAAGCCAGAAAACACTGATAGGCCTACTTCATACTCATTTGCACTGAACCACAAGTCATGCCAAAGGCCTATTAACCTTGTAGGGTAACTGGCCCGTGCAATTCCCATCTATCCACGCCCATGCCCTAATCCCTGTCACTGCTCATTTCAGTGGAATTCTGTTGACGTGCTCTGGGACTATCAGTCTGCAGCAGCTTGAGGTGGTTGCTGTATCTCTCTACCGTCATATCCAGACTATCCTTCTGTCAAATGACTTTGGCTACGTTCCGATCACAAGGGTCCCTATGTTGTATTCCCTTCTCCCTATTCACTGCACAGGGCATAACATCCAAGCTAACTTCACAGGGAACTGGATGCTAGACTGGTTTTATTTGGAATGCCCTGCTAATCTCGCGTTACCATGGAGACGTTTAGATACGCAAGGCTGTGTTTGGTTCAACAGCCCTCAAAATGATTTTAAAATATCCTCAACGAATGTTACTCTTAAAAACTAAACAAATATCTTGAAAATTTCCAGCAATCTAATGCAAATATTTCATTATAGCCACTGTGTACACATTTTTTTAAAGGAATACGACTGTCAAGTTATGAAATATTGATCGGTAAAGATGATAATACGCTAGATGACTCAAAACTGGGTTACGAAAGTGGCAACATCGGAAGGCTTGTGTCCTCAAAGCAGTGGAAACTTCCGGTCAAGTGATGTAGCCATGTTCCCCACCTCTCACACCCTGTGCAGTTCCCTTCTAAACTGAACATCTTTCTTCCCTGACGATTGGAATCTTACTGTACCTAATATGGCCATATACCCTGTGAGAAGGAGTCCACTTCAAGGTGAACTAACGGTCAATCACAACATACTGTATGCTTTACCTACACGAGAAGAGTGCGGGAGCACTATCCAGGCAACCTTATGCACCTTTGCATCCAGCATCATGTAAAGCAGGGATTGACTGAGGAGCCTAATGTTGTTATTATTGAGCTGCAATAATTCATACATCAAAGGTCAAGGTCAGGTCAACTTCTGCTCAAATAGGCCTTCCTGATTCTGACACACTACTGTAAAATCAATAGAGGTCAAAAGGTTCAAAGTGGAGTGGTAGCAACTGTGTGAATAAGGTATTTGAGGTCTTTGAGATACACTGAAAATTTACCAAGGTCCCAGTGCACTTTTGATAATGTGAACAAATAAATAAATGAATTACCACTCTTCTTGAAAATGTACTTTCATAGTTTTCAAGTTTATATTTTCATCAAGATTACCTGTAGACGTTGTAGAAGACTGCCTTTATTTGCATTCACATTTAATTGTTTATACTGTAAATGCAATAGGTGGGTCTCATTGGAAGATATATTCATTTGTGATTGGGTGAGAGAACATTTCATGAATGGCAATACATGCCCAGGACCAGCGGTGTAGTGGTGAAAAGAAGAGTAGGTAAACAAATCAGCGCCAGTGGGCAAACTGTACATATCTTACATTAGCAGCTTTTTTAAAGCAACGTAAATGTAATTAGTTATGTAAAAAAGTAATTAAAAGAACTGTAAATGGCATTTACAGTAGATGCATTTACCCTCCATTAATCTTCTGTGTTAGACTCTTAGTTGATGCACTTAAACCATTAATTTGTAGGACGTCAACATACCATTCATTCAAATTGAATGCAGCAGAATTGCAGGCAGCTTATTCACACCTTTAATCAAAGCTGACAGTTATGCAGTGGGGTTAGGAAGCAAGTGGATTAGGTGGATAGTACAGATTAGCATGTAATGTATAGGCACATGAATGATGAACATATTAATGGGTGCACATAGCATACCTCGCTCAACTGTTGCATTGTGGGATTGGTAAAGGAAACATCCACGGCTCAGATTACCTGCGGCTCTTGTCCCTCAGCCCTGTGGCGATGTCAAAACTACAACGAAAAGGATATCCTTTGCCAGCCTCACAAGCATGAATCTCATCTTCCTTAATTATTATTTTGAAAATGGAAAATAAATGTCAGACCTAATATCTGGTTGAGGGCATGAGTCTTACTTGAAGAAGGTACACATAAGTCTTAGTTAAATAACATGTTGTACCAACACATTTTTATATTGTGAAAAATTCTGCATACTGCCTACTGCCAAATCCTGTTTTAAATAACCACCCGCTAGGTGATGTGCAGTATTATTCTTTTATTTGTACTATACACATACTACAACATGATCATTTATAATGCCAGTGTTACTTGGTTATCAATTGTCATATAAAAATAACTGTGAACTAGTTTTAAAGAGAGAACACATCACAAACAGAACACATCACGTTTTTACTGTGCAAATGGACATTCGATAAAAAAGAAAAGCCTTTTGCACATGCACACTCCAGCTATTCTGTAACCACGGTAGCAAATGTTCCATCCTCGTCCTCTTCACACTTCCTGGGAACACATGCAGTGCACTTTCTAATGCAATTATGCTTCTCCAAATGAGAATATTTCTCAAGCTGTTCTTTTACTATATGACTGTACACCGCGGGGCATATGTCTGCAGGTTATTGCCTCCAGATGGCTCTAGAATGACTGAGTGTATATCACTGTGGCACCTGCTCTTTGCTCTTCTCTTTTATTTAATTACGTGGGCTCCATATGAGCCAATGTTACAAGAATGCACATTGGTCAAAGCTTTTTTCGGCTTGCGTGTTACAGGTAAAATTATGTAAACAACGTATGTGCCTCATTTACGGTAAAAAATACGGCTGTGAAGCCAGGCATCATGGCACTGCTCTGAAATGATTATCGAAACCTCCATTTATTCAGTGAACAGTCGGAGGCCCACTTATGAATCATGGGATGCTACTTGAGTCTTAATTAGTCCTGTTCAAGCGCAGTCCCCTTCTCCCCCCTCTTTAATTAACATCATCTGAAGTGCAAATGGCTGTGATACAACTCGCACTGAAACTTATGATTAGGAAAAAAACAAGCGTCAGCTTCGAATGCTCTCATCGCACAGGTGTAGGTGTGTGTCCTTGAAATCACATTAAACACATGTTGACCACCATCTCAGCTCCTCCTTCACACACAAATCCACTGAACATTCACTAAGGCAGGCTGCTTTGGGTGGCATAGCTCTCGAAAACAACATCACAACTGCATATGTTAAAAAGGGTAGGCTTAATAGATCATAGCCACTTGAAGCATTAACAAGAATATGAGGGGGAAAAGATGTTTCCCATTAGCATACAGCCTGCGTTAACTCATGCACATGCATCTTCATAGGATTCATCTATTGAACATATACTAGTTAATGAGAAGATATCAGCTTTCTACTACCCACTATAAGATTTCTACTACCCAACGCATAAATGCTAGTTAATACTAAAAACCAGCTCTATACCGATTGTTCAGCAGCACACTTTTCCTTCTTGGGTATGAGTGGAGACATTTTTAAAGCAATTTACTGTTTGTTCAAAAATTTCAAAATAAATCAAAATAAAATAAAATAAAACATGGACTTCCGCATTGGTTTGATTTCAGCTTGTAAAGCATGGAGTAAACTATATTTTTCTGCCTCCCAGTCCAGTAACATCACAGAATCTTTCTTAATCTTGTTTTTGAAACTGTGTTCATTGCCTAATCAGAGCCTGCAATTCCCATAGGCCTGGCGAAAATCATTTACTTCCTACTTTACTTGGAATTAATATTTGTAGGTATTTTGTACGAACATATTCTTACAACTGTATATATTGAAGCATGGCATCAGTAATGTTTTGCAATATATATTTTATTTGACCTTTGTTTACCAGGAAAGTCCCACTGAGATATAATAGCTCGTCTTTTAGAGAGTCCAGACCCATACACTATTTAGATTGTGCATACACTACTGTTAGTAAAAAAAAAACGATGTACATTACCCAAAACAACCAGAAGTTTCATGCCTCTGAGAAGTATTTGCTGCCTCTTGAGCTTTTTTTTTTCTGCAAAATCGAGTGCCTCGTTAAACCAAAGTCCTTCTAGACTCTCATATATAAGAAAGTCTTTGGTTAAGCACCTCCATGCTCAAAAAAGTGTGGCAAACTATTTTAAAAAGAGGATACGATGGAATATTACATACATGTTTACAGAGGGTTGCATTTTGCACAGGATTAATATTACCCACGGCAATTTCTTCGGGCTGTTTTACAGAAGGTAAAAGTCCCCATAAATTGTACAGACATACTCTGTGATGTTTACTGACATGGCATGTTTGGACTAAATTCCCTGGTAAAAATGATTTTACCCCGTGTCACCACATAAAACTAATACAGTCCAAAAAGGCTAAAGTGTGTGTTAGGGCAGGTGTGGGGGGACAGGGGGGTTGGGTGTCTATTAGTGTGTGTCTGAGTGTGTAAAAGTTTCTTTGCCTGTCTGTCCCATTGCATAGCTGCAAAAGTTATTTTTGTGCTTTACGAGGGGCAGTCAGACCTAGAAAGAACAGCGCATATCAGCAGTGGCAACACTGCCGTGTGCAACATCCATTTGCAATCTTGTGCAACTTTGGTCCGTAGGTAGTAGGCACAACCAGGGGAGGTCTCATCCATATACAGCGTTCTTCTGCCTATCGTGGTAGTTACGTACCACAACCTCCCACAATGAAAATCCCAGATATAATGAGACCATATAAAATATATTTTATTTTATAGTTTAAGCATTAGGCATTTTATTAGTTTAAACATCTATCCCACCTGCTGTATTAATACATATTATTGAATTATTACTGCATTTTAATCAATATTCATGTTACAGCATAATTATCATACATTATAATATTGTTCTGACATTTTTTTCTTTAGCATGCATAGTAACATAGCATGCATATATTATTGCAAACAAATCTGCAATATAGCGGGACCGCAAAAGGTGAACCATGATATAGCGGAGATGACTATGCATACATATACAGTAAAGTATATATTCTTTTGTAAGACCTAAAAACAGCAGTTCTGCAACAGTGACCCAGCTTAAATGTACGGCTGACTGCAGAACAGATTTGGTCCAAAAACGGTCCAGAATCCGTGTCAGCTGACCCGACCCGGGTTTTGTGGGGATGGTCATTCTTGCTGGCTGAACAGAGCGGCAGAGAGCCATCATTACCAGCGTGTCTCGCACAGTACCACACGCTGAGCAGAGGCACTTAGCGAATCCCCGGCTGAGAAATAACACTCATTCCGCTCCCCCTCCCACCTCCACTTTGCCCTGTTCCGCTCCCCTCATCTCTCCACTCCCCTCATTTCCCCCCCTCTACTCCTCTCCCCTCCCCTCCCCTCCACTCCCCCTCTGCCCCGCACCACCGGCCAAGACCAAAAATCACCTCACCTCATCTGAACCGGCCCCACCGGTCCCCCTGCTCCCCCGCAAGCATTCATCTCCATTCTCCGCTGCGTCAGCACATCCATTTGCACTGCGAGGAGCCTCTCTTAGTTGTGCCCCCAACCCCCTCGGCCCCCTCGAACCCCCCCCCCCCCCCCCCCCCCCTTCGAACCTCCCCCTCAGAAGTGGATGCAAGAGAACCCCTAATTGTTGTTTTGTTGACGTGGAGAAATCTTACTTACTCTTCAGGGAGATCATTGCCAGACATCCTCGGCCCCTCTGCTGACCGTAATGCCCCGGCCGGCCGGGAGGATAATGCATGCTAGGATGCATGGGAAATTGGATTGCGGAGAGTGACATGCAACTGCAGATAAGATAGGGAAGACAAGGCAATTCGGCAGCACTATCAGACACCATCCACCAGCAGCAGCAGCAGCAGCATCAGCATCAGCATCAGCAGCAGACTCTGGCCTGTTTGCACTAAGGTGAGACACCCCGGGCAGCATCCAGAGAAACACAGAGCCAGGACTCGTGATGGCAAACTGTACACAGGGAGTACTGTACAGTCACAATGAGTGCAGCCAGATGAGGACAGGAAAAAAGACTGCAAGCAGGAGCCGTAATTGAACAAGGGACTTTAAATTAACTCTCGGAGAATCCAGTAGATGAAACAGCCATTATTGTGAGATAAATGACAATGAGTTTAAATACAGAGTCATTTTCTCAGTGGCATTATCCACATACAGTATTGGAAGCAACATTTAATGTGCATCTCTGTTTTATGAATACATTAAAAACCTATTTACTATAGCAATTTACAGTAACACATTCGGATGTTCAGCTGACACAGGGTATTCTGAAGGACCACTGGGTTTAGCTCAGTGATCTAAAAGGACTGCACAAACTGGGATACATTTCTCTGTGGTGATCTGAGAGCTCCACATTTCCTTGGCCTATTTTTTCATCATTCAGCATGTGATGCTGTGTGCTAAGCTTGAGCTATGTGAGTGTGTATGTACAGTCTGTGACATGTATGTGGTATGATATGTATGCATGGACCGTTCTTGAAGGCAGTGTTTTCCCAGCAGAGAAAAAAATCATTTTAATCTGTTTGAAAATTTGAAATGTAAGCAGTTTGCTAATTTTGTAACGCTTTGGAATGAAGGTTTCTTACTGGTTTAGCATGAAAGTTTGTAAGTGAAGTGTAACATCAGGGCTGGTGTCTTTGTCCTGTGGTACACTAGGCTATGCATGGCTAGTTATATGTAGCTACAGTATATTTACAATGTTTTCTTCACAAGTCTGCCGTTGTTCACCTCTAGTTTTTCGCTTCAACAATGAAGAACTTTACTTGTGTTTAACACGACAGTAAGTTGCTGCTTTATAACCGACAGAAAATAATCTTTGCCTTGTAAATATAATAGTGAAAGAATAAGTTAGAAAAAAGAATAGTCTGTCAACAACACATAAAATACAGGCAAATGGATAAAAATGCATGTGCATGGATCTAAATGTGAGTATGGATGCATTTCCGTTTGGCTAGTAGTTCTACTTCTGAGTTTAAATCAATTTGTATCAGTACATCTTTCAAGGAACTCGAGCCGAGGTGGGCACTACAGCAGTAGTGTTTTTTTCTGTGTGCGTTTGAGAGACAGACACAATGAACGGCCACACAACAGCATTCATCTTCGCTTTTGCAACCTGAACAGCTCGAGTCTCCATTGAGGAGTTTTTGCACAACTTGACTTGACATCCATTTGACAGACAGAGAAAGAGAAAGGCGCTGACACCCTATAGTGACAGCTGAGACAGGAATGTGACAAATACCAGGAGTTTTCGCAATAGAACATGCGTAATAGCGGCACTGGCACTGCATAATGGAATAAAAGAGAAATGTGTTGCTCTTTTGTAAGTTAGACACTGGGATTTGCATATGTATAGAGCTCCGCAGAAGCAAGGGATGTGTGCTTTATACAAATAATAAAAGGGAGAAATTGCCTTGGAAGTTTTTTTTTTCTTTTTTTTTTCTTTTTGACAAGAGGGTGATTCTTGAAAAGAGAAGTTTGCGAGAGATTTTTTTTTTTCCCCCTCATGTTCAAACTATGCAAGATAGCATGTCGCACTTCAAACCTCAATGGTAGATAGACAACTGCCTGATTTCATCCCATCCTGCTCTTAAATCTGTTCACCTGCAAGTCCTTTGTCAACGGGATTTAATCTCAAGGCTTTTTGGTATCTTGCATCATAGGACAAAAGGAATGAGAAGATCAATCTATTCAGACACAAAACATTACATCCAAATGCATTACATCTATTCAATCTCTTCATAGCAAGCTGTTACTAGGCATTTGCTGCTGCTGAAGAAGACTGAGAAGCTGACACACACAAAATGATGAAAAAGAATAATAAAGTCATGTATCACATTACTATTTCATATGTCTCTCTTTTATGAACATTGCTGTTGGAAGTTTCATATGACATCTGCCTAAGTCTCTCACATACTTAAAAAGGGACCTCACATGATAGTTTTCATTGTTCATAATAACCATTTTACATGTTTTATATATATATTAGATTAGAAATTAGTATTGTTTGTATTCTAAAATAGATGAACACACCTCAGTGATCCAACACAGGTTGGCTTTCTCTGGTTGTATAACTCTGTTCAACTTCAGTCTGAAACATGTTGTAATTAGTCAGCCTGTCTGTTTTGTTCTGATTATTCATTCAAGTAGAACTGTGCTCCAGCTGCAGAATCAGAAATGAAAGTGAACAATTATTAGACAGAAATTGTGCATGCTTTACCACAGATGAAAACTTCTGTGCTGTAGTTCAGTAATAGTATTTCCCCCATGTTTTATAAGGACTGCAGTACTAGGTGACATTACTAATATTTTGCAGTGGAGGAAATGTGAGGAAGGAAATAGCAGGTATTGTAATAAGGCAACCCTAGGCACAGAGAAATGATCTTACTTAAAATACAGTGAGTATAGAGGGAGTTTCTCTCCAGTGTGCACTTTTTGAGGTGTTTCTGACCTCACGAGCACAGTGCTGCATACGTCTACATCTGATGTGCTAAGTGTTGTATCCTGACTTTACCGGGTGTTTCGGGTCTTACAACAGACACCCTCTGTCAGGTGATCTAGCCAGGGTTGACCAAGCCCTGGTCTGTGTCCAAGTGGCTCTCTATGGCCCCTGCTTGTCCTCCCTTTTTGGCCCGCACTTGTCCCCCCTTTTCAGGTACTTCTGTGCTCTGTGCTGCCATATTCCCTGCTCTACACCCCTTCTGTCCACAAGGACACAGGGATATTTCATTGTCGCATCCATACACATACTGGGTAGTGTAGGACATGCAGTGTGTGATGGAGTGACCATCACTAGAGTTGTGGGTGTGCTCTGACTGCCACCCCAACGAGCCTGGCTCTTTAGCGTTGCGGTCAGAGCCCCTGTCAGACCCGGGTTCGAAGCCGGGTGGGGTGACTTCTCCTCCCCTTCGCTACACAGTGAAACTGCTGTTCGTTGGTCTAGTACCTTCAGGGCCGTGCTGTCCTTACAGGCCTTAACGCAGCAGCATGCTACTTGCGTTGCTGTTTGTTCCCACGCCTGTGTCGTTAACCTCACCAGTCCGTCCAGTATGGGTGCTCATCCTGTCCCCGCTCGGGCAGTCCTGGGGGTATCTCTCCTTTGTGGTTTCCACAGTGTGACTTGGGTTCTTCCATGTGGTTTTGGGCCATGTGGTTTTGAATGTGACTTGGGTTCTTCCATGTGGTTTTGGGACATGTGGTTTTGAATGTGACTTTGGTTCTTCCATGTGGTTTTGGGACATGTGGTTTTGAATGTGACTTGGGTTCTTCCATGTGGTTTTGGGCTGCCAACCCTCCACACCCCAGTTGCCGTCTCTCCGGCTGTCTCTCCTGACACCACTTCCCTCCTTGCAGTTGTCACCAAGTCTCTGTCTGGGTGTCATTGGTTGCACCAGAACATTACAATTCTGCATACTTCCAGGCCCACTGACAGTCTTGGCTGGGCCCGGGACAAGATAATCTGATTGGGCCCTCCCTCCCATATTCCATAATGTCTGGAGGGAGCAGTTCTGAGCCCTCCCTTTCCCTGGGCCCAGGACAAGAGACCCGTTTGTCCCCCCTATCATATGCATACGTCTGATGGCAAAATCTATAACAGACTAAAGATATAAAGACAAAAGAAAGATACAACTGGTACAACTTCTGGGTTCATCTTCAAATACTGCAACCTAATCTTAACTTTTTAACCAGGATGACTGTGCACAGAGTCACCATGACTTACCTGACCACACCTACCAAAACACTGCTTAGTATTCATGATGGCCCCTAAAGTACCCGGGGCTTGGGCTGGTGTTAATGATGGGTGGGCACAGTGCTGTGACCGTAGCTCATCTTATAGAGACAGAGGATGATGAATGTGATGGCCATTTGATTTGACTGCTCCATGAGTCCTGGGCCCTGTGATAAATTATCCCATCGCCATGTCAGCACACACATTTGGGGAGGTGTGAATTAATCACCGGAGGCATCACATCACATCACATCATGATGACCCCATATACTGTACAAGCCCGGCCCGGGTTTGGCCCAGATCATAAGGGCTGACACACACATGCACACACACACACACATGCACGCACACATGGACACACACACGCACAGACACACTCACCTCACCAGATCTCAGACACAAAGCCATGAGCCAACACACATACACACAGACCTCAGATTCATGTCAAGGCATTTCAAGTTAACATACACACACACACACACACACACACAACACACACACACACATGCACACACGCACACACACACAGAGTTGAACACTCATGCACGTATGCACACGCACGCACACACACACACACACACACACACACACACACACACACACACACACACACACACACACACACACACACACACACACACACACACACACACACACACACACACGCACAAACACACAGCTGCAGTGAGCTTTGGCTCCTCCAGGCAGCCTTTAGTGTGAGTCCCGTCTGCTCTGCTCTGCACTAAATGGCTGTGAATGCCAGGCAGGCAGGCAGGCAGGCAGGCAGGCAGGCAGGCAGGCAGGCAGGCAGGCAGGCAGGCAGGCAGGCAGGCAGGCAGGCAGGCAGGCAGGCAGATGCAGATGTGAGGGTGATTACCCATCACAGAGCACAGAGGCGCTCCCTGTCCCCACCCCTGTTAACCACCACCCGTGC
>CM050209.1:27910000-27927500 GCA_027475355.1 Coilia nasus | reverse complement strand
AGTCCCCTTGCCTTCCCACAAACCCATTTGAAGTTATGCACCCCTGGAAATGGACTATCTAGCCGTCTGGCCCCCGCACCGCAGCGGAGGACTGACCTGGTTTTTATGAACCTGTGTACAGTAAGTGTGTTACTTGGGCATGTCTGGATCAAAACAAGGTTTTGCAAAATCTCCTAAAGCCATTAAAAGGCAGTTCATCAAATCAAATCAATAGTATTTAAACAACAACACATTAATCTTGTGAAACTGAAACATAAAATGAAAGGTGTCTGCGTATGCCTAAAAAGTGCACTTTGTATTCAAATATTCATTATGTTGTCTATGATGCTATAGTTTCCTTTTATATCCGGCCTCTTTATCGTGCCCTCTGGTACAACAGCTCCCTTGATGGCGATAATGTGAACTGCACTCAGACTAATTGGAAGTAAAAATATGCCCAATATTTACACAAAACTACTCAAAGCATAATTACAAGAACCATTCAGATAGAGTCCAGAGCATTTCTCATTAACAAGTACAATTAACTGTTGGCAACTGATTGTTAAATTAATTAGTGGAATCTTTAAAACACATCGTTAATGGTTAATCAGTTTAGGAAAGAAAAAAAAAACAACTTTGGAGATATTTATTGAAAGGGACTGTGTGTTCTCTGGTACTGCTAAGAGCAGCTGATACAGTATGACTCATCTCTCCTAATGGTGCTACATTTGGCCCAAACTACCTCCTCTCCTGTCAGTAAAAAGCTACCGGCAGCATGCTGGAAGCCACAGCGAAGAGCAGAGTGATTTTAGGGCAAGCTGAACATGTACCAAAACACACATCCACTTTGAAAAGAGGAGAGAGGAGGAGGAAGACCTTTTTTATACGGAACTGTCATTTCCAGGAAGTAGTCCTGTGTGGAATACAGCACCGTGTCAACCGAATGTGTGACAGCAGGAAGATCTGGAAAAGCAAGCGGTGTGGCATTTTTATCTCAGACAGTCACAGTTTTAGCAAAAAAAGGGAAAATTAGTTCCCAAATCTCCACAACTCAGCTAGCAGCGGAAGGTGCAAACATCATCAGGCGACTGAGTAAACTACCCCTGGTATGTGCAGAAGATTAGAAATCTGAGGGGAAAAGGAAACATTTGCAGCAAGTTGCTTCGAACAAAACTGTTGCTAGATGAATAAATCTACATTTAAACTAGAAGAGCATCACGAGGTGCATGAAGGTCTACCAAAGCCAAATAGGCTAGCCTATCTTGCAATGCTAACTAAAGTAAGAAATAATTTGGGGACATGCCCCGTGATAAGGAGCCAGACTGAAATTTAATAGGCTGCTCCTCGTCCTCGGACCGCTCCACACACATTTACCAAGTTTCATTAAATTCATGCTGGTAGTTTTTTTTTTTTGCACAGCCCTGCTAACAATCAAACAGATGGGCAAATAACCCTTCGCAAAGACACAGCCTCATTGGCAGTGTTATGGGAAAAAAAAGAAAATGAGAATGTGTGAAACTAGTGGTGCTATCATAAAATTCTGGCCTGTTGGTTTCACCAGACTAGCATTTCCTTTAATATAACAGGTTTTCTGTTTCCCTAATCCTATGGTGCGTAGCCAATTAAACGCTCGTGCATAGCCATGCTGCTGGCAAACAATGGAAATCTAATGGCCAGCTCAGTACCCCATGGCCTTTGGTGTTTGAAATAATCAAAATATACTTCTCTCTACTTCTTCAAGACATTTCTCAGAGTATGCTTAATTAATATTGCAGGAAGACATTCTCTGGGTATGTCTACACACATAAGCACAGGCACTCAGAGAGGCATCAGTGCATACACACACACACACACACGCACACACATACACACATAGGCACACACACATGCATACATGAAGTATCCAGTTTGTATGCTGGGTTTTTATACACACACGAATCACAGAAGGCCACACTGAAAGCGTTTAATTTTTTGACCAGCACGCAAGTTTAGGTACGACTTGTAAACACAGTGGCACAGCATTTACATATCCTGCTAAGACTGGGGGCACAACAGCAAATGTTGTTTGTGTGTGTGTGCATGTGTGTGTGTGTGTGTGTGTGTGTGTGTGCGTGTGTGTGCTGGGATTAAAATAGAAATAATGTGCTGATGAAGGCATAACGGCTGAATGTGTCTGTGCTTGGCCTTGCAGTCTACCGCCACCCAGGCCACGGCTTTGGCACGGATTTAAATACCGCTGCTATTCCTTTTCATCTTCAATGCCTGCTTTTAATGTGAACCATGACATATTTGGAATTAAGAGCTGAGCCCAACACTTCTCTTTGAATGGTAAATGGTAAAAAAAAAAAAAAAAAAAAAAAACATTTCTGAGCTCCACAATTTTACTGGGTAGCTTGGGCCCATTAAAAAAAAGAGCTGTTTTTTAAAATTGCATATGTGTGCAAGTAGGACAGATACCTGACTAGGTCCAGAGTATGTCCCAGTCGTATGATCTGGGAGTAAGAAAACCTTTCTGAATTAATAGTCTATGTAATTTTAGAATCCGACACTGGAGTCATTAACAACTTGTACATATTTAACATAGGCATACAAAAAACCCTTTAATTTACATAACACTCATATACTATATATATATACTTAAGGCCTAAATCTTCACATCTTCCCATGCAGGACCACCTTTGCAATATTTCAGTTTGAGCTTTGTAAGATAGCACATTGAGGACACGGTGACAAAGTGTGATTGTGTGAGTCTGTGCAGCATTTAGATAATGCACACCAGGCCTTGAGGAGCTTGGCACAGGATTGGCTCTCATTTTGAACGCCATGCGCCGTATTGGCATAACCGCACAGCTGTAATGCATTACGGCAGACAGCCGTTTAAGAACACGGCTGGGATGGAGCCGAAGCAAGTCGTTATGGGAATATTCTACCACTGCTTCTCCGTGGGGGTTTAAAGATTTGCAGTCTGTTTTATTTTATTCCGGCTTTATTAGTATTGCACAAATCTACTTAAGTCCACAGTAGGCCTGGAACAACTCACAGGTATAAAGACCACCCATCTCTGTGAGGAATAAGAGAGCTGCTTGAAGGAACGCTGACGGTGGCGGTAAAGCTGTCTCTGATTGCTGTGTCTTCTGCCAACTTTATCGATCGCTGCTGTGACCTCTGCTGTCGTCAGAGTGTCCTCCTTCAAATCACATCTCAAAACTCACCTGTGCACAATAGCCCACTCCACATGACCACCAGGCACACACACACACACACACACAGACACACACACACACAGAGACAAACACATCCACACAGACTCAAGCACATGCACACACACACACACACACACACACACACACACACACACACAGACACACACACACACACAGACAAACACATCCACACAGACTCATGCACACGCACACCCACACACACACAAACAGAAAGACACACTACTATCACAGTCCCTCATTTCATTGTATTACCATTTTTAATTTGTAGTAATATTTTTATTTTTTTATTATTTGCTTTGTTTAACTTACCTGTAGTTTTTTATTATAAAGTTTTGAAATGTATCCATATAATTAAATCCCATTCTTCTTCTTCTTCTTCTTCTTCTTATTATTATTTTTTTTATTATTATTATTATTCTTTTTTTATTATTATTATTATTATTATTATTATTATTATTATTATTATTATTATTATTATTATTATTATTATTATTATTATTATTATTATTATAATATTGTGGAACAGGTTTCCTCAGGACAGTGGTGGAAATCTTGATGTGACTGCTCTTGAGACAGACAGCAGTTTGCGCTCCAATCTCAGTAGTGATTTGACCAAGGGCATAGGACAGACATCTGTTAGCATAGCAAAAATGGTAACCATAATCATAAACCATAACACATAACTGAAATGGCTGGTGAAAATGAATTGGCATGCTCTCTCTCTCTCTCTCTCTCTCTCTCTCTCTCTCTCTCTCTCTCTCTCTCTCTCTCTCTCTCTCTCTCTCTGTTCTGCATTCTGCTGTGTGTGTGTGTGTGTGTGTGTCTGTGTGTGTGTGTGTGTCATTCTTAAGTGGAATATCTATGCCACATCTACAAAACATAAAATGCATAAAATGTTATAATTGAAATGTTAGGAGTGCATGTGAATTATCTGACATGCCTCAAGTAACAGAATTAGAAAAGCAACATTTACTGAAAAATGTTTTATTACTGACATTTTTATTTTTTTATGACATGCATGTTGTTTATTTATGTTCTGTGTATAGTCTTAGCTTACACTGATATTGTATATAACTTTACTCTGGGGACAATTTCTTATATGATAGCAGTTTCAATTAAGAATGGTTGCAAATGAATGCCTTTGAATGCCACCATCTTCTTGTTGTGTTGTGTCGATAAAGACAATTACATTTTCCTTAATTATTTCACAATGTTTATATGAATTGGAATGCTTCCAGTTCATAGTTTTATAGTGGGCCTGTGTGTGTGTGTGTGTGTTTGTGTTTTGTGTGTGTGTGTGTGTGTGTGTGTGTGTGTGTGTGTTTCTGTGTGTGGTACTGTATGTATGTGTGTCTGAGTGTGGGCGTGGTATGTGTGTGTGCATGAATAGATGGGCACCTCTGTCATCAGTGTATTTTTTGGTTAAGTGTATTCGGTGTCATCAAAACAAGTGGTTGCTATGTGGTTGTAGATGAAGCGCTGTGGTACTAAAAAGCCAAGTGACACGGGAGGAGTCTGTCCCCTTTGCATTCACGAGGGAGAGCCAGGTATCTCCGGCTAACACACGGGCAATTTATTCAGCATCACACACCAACATAAGTGGAACGGAGACCTTGCTGGCCCTGCACGCTCTCCACGGAACATTGCATCACCCCCACACCCCCCGACACACACACACACACACACACGCACACACACAAACACACACACACGCACACACACATACACACACATCCCCTCTCCCTATTTCCTAACCCATCGCACCCTCCACAACCACCACCCCCCACCATCAG
This sequence comes from Coilia nasus, assembly GCA_027475355.1. Classification (NCBI taxonomy): domain Eukaryota; kingdom Metazoa; phylum Chordata; class Actinopteri; order Clupeiformes; family Engraulidae; genus Coilia; species Coilia nasus. Next base: position 27,922,504 of record CM050209.1, on the reverse strand, counting down.
CCCTCAGCTCTCTGGCTGCTGCTACACAAAAGTGCTAAGGAAACGATAGGTGATGAACTGTGGGTTATTTGATAAAAGATCCATTTCCCTTCCACGCTGCGCTGATGTTGATTTAACTCTCCGCAGAGGTAATAAATTATGGCAAGAGGATTGTCAGAGTTTATGGTCCAGTGGGCAGCTCTGTTGCTAGTTGTGCAGGGCCATATGAGCTAGAGTGATAGTATGTGTGAAGGGCATGTCCTCCCTCTTCTTTCTTTATCGTGGGGGCACTCACTATAGCGTAATATCCCTGCGCGTTTGAAACATCGCTTAAATTCCTCTCAAAGGACGAGCCGCATTTTGTTCTTGTTTGCGAATTAGACAAATCGACTCGAACGCATGGAAGGGACTACTACCAAGAGGGGCATTAACTCAAGCTTAAAGCTTAGAGCGGTATTCGTTTCACATCGAGAAAAATGCACAGACAAAACGAAGAGACAGCCCATCACTTACGCCCGGCATTCAATTTCCGTGGCCCATTTGCCACTCCACTATCACTTGTCACCATTAGGCACAAACCTTTGAAATCTTTAGGTTCCTAATTACAGTGCAGCACCAACCCTTGGCGCCATGGCTTTAGCTTAATAAAAAAAAAAAAGACTGGGGTGTGAGAATGAGCAGCAACATGACTTCTCAACAGCTGGCCTCATAACCTCCCACAGAGACACTCACCCCATGTGGCGTGTCTCCAATTAGGATCTGCAACAAGTTGAAGAAGAAATGACCTTTAGCAATAACGTGCACCGGGGTTTGGCGGGGGGCGGTTGCTGGGTACCTAAATGTCATATAGAAACTGGCACTCATGACACATTAAGAAAGCATGCAGGGGAGAGAAGGGATCAGCACTACTTCTTACTTATTTACTTTTCTGAGGTCCAGTGTACTGTATAGCTCATACCAGACCAGAGTCAGAAGCGGAATCGATTTCTACACCATCAATAATACAGTGTTTGCCCAAAAACTTTCTGGATCAGAGTAATTTCCATGTGGTATGTGAAACATGCCGACTGCTCTGCTCATTACAGAGGAGAAGAATCTGCAGAGCTTGTGTGATGTTTTAATCAGTATGTGTCTGTACGAGAGCATGCATAAAAAAATGTGACAGATATACCCAGTCTATGTATGCAGTGAATAATATCTCACTGCTGAAGTTTTTGCCTCAATAACAACAGACATATGATGTGCTTTGAGCCTGTCCTTGCTTTTGAACAGGCATTGCTGGCAATTTAACGCTAGATTTGAGTTAAAAGATATTCTAAACATTAATTTTTCAGCTAATTTATATATTTGCATAGTGCTCAGGAAAGGCCTTGGTCTTATCATTTCAAGCATAGCTGTCATGTCTGTGCTGCCCTTTCAGTGATGTGCACTGGTGCTCCATGGTCTTATGCGATGTAGAATGTTTGAATGTTAAAATGGCTAATGTACCATGGCAACGCTCAGTGTTGTACCATGAGGAATTCCAGAATCTTCTAAATAAAAATGTGCAGTTAACGAAATGCACTGCCACTGTTGCAGCACAGAATATGCACAGAAATAACGCATGATGCAATGTTGGTCACATGATCAGAAAGGAAAGAATCCTGAGATTTGTGTGTGTGTGTGTGTGTGTGTGTGTGTGTTTGTGTGTACGATGTGCATGTGCGCACATGTGTGTTTATGTGTGTGTGTGTTTGTGTGTGTGTGTGTGTGTGTGTGCGCGTGCGCATGTGTGTGTGTGTGTGTGTGTGTACGATGTGCATGTGCGCACATGTGTATATATGTGTGTGTGTTTGTGTGTGTGTGTGTCTGCACATGTGTGTGTGTGTGTACTGTAGGTGTGCACATGCATGTGTGTGTGTTTGTGCTCGTGTGTGTCTGCACATGTGTGTGCATGTGTGTGTGTGTTTTTGCGAGTGTGTGTCTGCACATGTGTGTGCATGTGTGTGTGTGTTTGTGCTCGTGTGTGTCTGCACATGTGTGTGCATGTGTGTGTGTGTGTGTTTGTGCTCGTGTGTGTCTGCACATGTGTGTGCATGTGTGTGTGTGTTTGTGCGAGTGTGTGTCTGCACATGTGTGTGCATGTGTGTGTGTGTGTGTTTGTGTGAGTGTGTGTCTGCACATGTGTGTGCATGTGTGTGTGTGTTTTTGCGAGTGTGTGTCTGCACATGTGTGTGCATGTGTGTGTGTGTTTGTGCTCGTGTGTGTCTGCACATGTGTGTGCATGTGTGTGTGTGTTTTTGCGAGTGTGTGTCTGCACATGTGTGTGTGTTTTTGCGAGTGTGTGTCTGCACATGTGTGTGCATGTGTGTGTTTTTGCGAGTGTGTGTCTGCACATGTGTGTGCATGTGTGTGTGTGTTTGTGTGAGTGTGTGTCTGCACATGTGTGTGTGTGTTTGTGCGAGTGTGTGTCTGCACATGTGTGTGTGCTGCAAGTGGAGGCTCCACAGGGACTCTGGTGGCAGTAGGACCGCTGTGGCCATTTGCTGGAGCAGCATCTGTTTGTGAGCAGGCGCGTGAGAAGTGTGTTTAATGTGTGTGTGTATTTAATGTGTGTGTGTGTGTGTGTGTGTGTATGTGGTGTGCGTGTCTGTCTGCACGTGTGTGTGTGTGTGTTGTGTTTGCGAGCGAGTTTGTAAGGAGTGTGTTTAATGTGTGTGTTTAATGTGTGTGTGTGTGTGTGTTTGTGCAAGCGCGTGAGCAGTGTGTTTAATGTGGCTCCCCGGCCTGACATGGCCCATTATTGATATTTCCTGATCAAGCGCTCCGCCAGCCACACACACAAACCTGCCAGATGTGTGAGGCTTCAGAGTAATTAACCACTGCCACGGGCAATGCAGGAGGAGGAGGGGGCCAGTGTTTGTCTAAGAAACCAGAGGGAGGAAGACAGAGGGAGAGAAAGAGGGTGAGAGACAGAGTGAGAGAGAGAGAGAGAGAGAGAGAAAGAGCGAGGAACAGAGAGAGAAACAGAGACAGAGAAAGAAACAGGGAGAGGACAACAAAGACAGAGAGAGAGAGAGAGAGAGACAGAAAGCAAAACAGAGAGAAAGAGAGAAAATAAGAAATATGAAGGAAAAAATGACAGAGGCACTGGAGACTGGACAAATTGCTTTCTTGCATGCATAAATATCACACAGACAGATGTTTACGTAGACCCGACATCCTATTAGCGAATAATAGGTATAACGGATTGCACGCCATGCCTGTCGGAAGGATTTTTAGCATAATGTGATTATCTCATGGGCAATCAAACATTTCTCTCTGTGGACCCTAACCCAGACATTTAATCCCATTGTATATTCTGTGCATGTGTGTGTGTGCGTGTGTGTGTGCGTGTGTTTGTGGGTGGGGTATTGTAGGTTGACATGGTTTATCTTTCCCTAAATGGCAATCTTTTCTAGATGTTTAGAGAAAAAGATGGAGTAAATAAAAATACTGAAAACACTGCACTTGCATAGCCCACCCACACACTTCACAGATGGTTTGTTGGAATTCGGCTTCATTCTGCCCATTGAACCTCTCTTAACCACATCCATAATAACAGTCATGCACTCTACTTAGCAAAGTTTCAACAGGCAATGCATTTACAACCTGAGCATCTGTAGAACCATGCAAAATCCACCAAAATAAACTATGACGCACATATTTGTGCAAACTTCAACCCCCGCGGGTTGAGTGAGCATTATCAAGACCCCTGAAAACACTTAAAAGTCGACATTTATTTACGTAGGAGGAAAACTGGCCCAGTTTTCTTTGTCAGGTAAATGGTAGATGGGGCTTTCTCGGCCTTTAAAAGAAAAGGGCATCTCGGCTGTTCTCTAAGTCCAATTTAAACCAAATAAATGACCTGCATTTAATTCATGAACCTGGAGGACTAAAGAACACAACAAATCAATGTATTGTGTTTGTGTGTTGAAACTGCCCTTAAACATGCTATTTGTATTCCTTACATCAGTCACACATAAATAAACAGCACGGTGTAAAGTAAAGAGGGATAATTATTAATAGGTTTGAAATAATGATTTGTTAAGCAGTCGCCCTTGTCAGACCAAGAAAAAAATAACACCACCTGACTGCTTTTTTAAACAGTTTTACTTATTACATAAGTGTCCTTGTGAAAGCAGTGGCAAAAAACACCACCTGCCTGCTTGTTTTTAGAGTTATACTTAGAAAGAGCTTCTGTAAAATAGTCATTCTGTCTCTGTTTTCATACTCAACCAAACTGTCATGGCCTCCCCCGCCCAGATAAAGCTTCTGCCTCCCTAATGTGACATGCACTGATATATGGCACGCCAAGAGCTTTGACCCAAGATATTTGTATTCCCTCAAAACCGTGGCCTCATGCTGAAGGATGACTTCATTAGTTTATTTTTGGCGATCCCGCCTGCCGCCAGACGGCTGTCGCTGGTAGACGCCCGAGTCGCTGGGCTGTGTGTGTCGCATGTCATCGCGGCGCGGTGCAGCGCGGCCCAGCCATGTCAGAGGGTGTCCGCGAGGACGCCAATTAATTGGAGCTCTGGCTTGATCGGGGTCCGCTGGGTCACGCACAGCTATGATTTCAGCGTCAGGTTATGAGAGGAGGATTTCATTTACTTCCTCTCCGCCATCAGGGGAAATTAAATCAAGCCGGGCGCAAAGCATTGCCAGTCGGTTTCCTCACAATTAGTGTTTGTCAGAGTTTCAGTCGAGGCTGAGGAGAGTTAAAACAGCCAGGAAATGTATCACGAACAGAACAAATGAAAGTGAAATCTGCAGAATGTGAATATGAACAGTGTGTATACACAAAGACATTGTTGAAAGGAAGCCATACTCATGTGAGGGTGCCTATTCAGGTCAGACACAAAGCGCTTTATCAGCAGGGGGGCAGCGCTTTGCTAGCCTGGTAAACCATTGCATTTTGTACAGAGGGTCTGGAACAGACACCGTCAGAAATGATTTGTTCCTGGAGGTGTGGACTCTGCTGAAGTTTAAAACAAGCCTCTGGCTTTACCCAATCGCTAACGCCTGGTCATCACATATACAATTAGCCTACCTATGTACTACAATTCAAATGTAGCACACAACGTCAACGTCACCGCTAACGAACACACCCTCTGTTCACTGATTGGATCGGCCCTGCTGGGGCAGACTAAATGACCTTCAAGAGATTCCGGTCCAGACCCTCTGTACAAAATGAAATGAAGTACGAGGGCGGGTTTACCAGGCTAGAATAAACCTTTAACTTGTGTAACTGCTACAGATGCGGTTGTGCTCATAAGTTTACATACCCTGGCAGAATTGATGATTTCTTAACCATTTTTCAGAGGATATGAATGGTAACACCAAAACGTTTTTTTCATTCATGGTTAGTGGTTTGCTGAAGCAATTCATTGTCAAATACCTGTGTTTACTTTTTTAAAATCATAATGACAACAGAAACTACCCAAATGATTCTCTGAAAAATGGTTACGAAATCATCAATTCTGCCAGGGTATGTAAACTTATGAGCACAACTGTATAGACAGACACAAGCTTTCCCTGGCCACCCATGCATACTCATGTGTCAGCTTTCTCACATTCATTTAATGAATTTATGTGTATGCTAATTAGTTTGTTTAATAGCATTGGGTTGTTCTGCTTGTTTGGTTTTGTCCAGTCATGTTGTGCATCAGTGCAAATGAGTGGATAGCCAGCTTGGATTTTATGTGTTAGCCTGAGTGTTGAGGTGGTGGTGGTGGTGGTGGGCTGTGTTGAGGGCTGCTTTCTGGAGCATGTTACTGGCCTACATAGAGGCTTTCTGGCCCCCTTTCCCCTGAGAAACATCTACTTGGGAATCCACACCCCCTGGGCTCATTCATTTGTGTAATATACATCTGGCAATGGAAATCTCTCTCTCTCTCTCTCTCTCTCTCTCTCTCTCTCTCTCTCTCTGCCCCCCCAATTCTCTGTCTCTCCCGTTCTCTCTTTCTTTCTCTCTCTCTCTCTCTCTCTCTCTCTCTCTCTCTCTCTCTCTCTGCCCCCCCCCCCATTCTCTGTCTCTCCCGTTCTCTCTTTCTTTATCTCTCTCTCTCTCTCTCTCTCTCTCTCTCTCTCTCTCTCTCTCTCTGCCCCCCATTCTCTGTCTCTCCCGTTCTCTCTTTCTCTCTCTCTCTCTCTCTCTCTCTCTCTCTCTCTCTCTCTCTCTCTCTCTCTCTCTCTCTCTCTCTCTCTAACAAATAACAAAACAGATGCATGTCACTGTGCCCTAGCATATGTTTGAGCTCATGGTATTTTTATCCTCACTGCTGTAAATGTGCACAGAGCTAGCAGTAAAACAGTAATAGCCTACTTTTGTCATAACAATCTGTCTAATCAGATATACTCTAGATGTTTCAAGATCGCAAGCTCATAAGTGGCATTACAGATTTAATGGGGGGAGCAAGCCATTGAAATGAACTGCCAACCAGCAAGTTGAACAAATTGTGTTCATTTTTGGCCAGACGTAGTGACAGTATTCCTCTTTAACATTAGTCACAAATCCAATAACATTTCTCACAACTTTGGAGTTCACTTCTCCTGATTTCTAGTTAATATCATGTTTTCCCTTTCTCTTGCATCTTGGTTTCAGTGTTGTCCTTGCTTATAAAAGTCATAATTAACTTTGTTAATTAATGTTCTACATCATATTTTTGCAATGTGTGGATACGATTTACTCTATAAGTAATAACTCACTAACTAACTAACTAAATAAATAAATGAAATAAGTATTTTAATGGTACAGCATTAGGGGCTCATAAAAACAAATATGTGTGTGTGTGCGTGTGTGTGTGTGTAAGTGTCTGTGTGTTTGTGTGTGTGTGTGTGTGTGTGTGTGTGTGTGTGTGTGTGTGTGTGTGTGTGCGTGTGTGTGTGTGTGTGTGTGTGTGTGTGTGTGTGTGTGCTATACCATGAGTATTGGTGTCTGGCTCATCATTTGCATTAAAGGCAGGAAGCCCTCAGCGAAGGGAAAGGTAATCACTGACTGGCAGGGAGAGGAAGCAGAGCTCCCCCTTAATGACACAAAACCAATCACAACCCCCTGATGACTTTTAATTTAACTCAAAACATATCCGCTGTAGAAAGGAGCCAGAAAAAAAAAAAAAAAAAAAAAACATTTCTAATTTTCTTTTACCTTTGAGAAATGCTAACTAGGTTTGAAGCAGTGGTAGTGGTACTGTAGCTTGGCACAGGGACTGCTCTGCCAACAGGAATCTGTGCAGACTGAGCAAGATATGATTTAATTCTAATTGAATGTCCAAGTGCTGTTGTATTTTGGCAAATGCTCCATATGCCTTTACATAATTAAATGCTGCGGTAATTTCGCCATACATGATTATCTTCGGAGGCTGGTTAAGGGGCACAGGGCAGTAAAACACTGGTAAGGAAATGATTGCCGTTCATAATTGAGTTTAGTTTTTCGCCTTCGCTCGGCGTGCCCACACAGACTGCTGTTCAGTACTAGACCGAATACAAGTGGTCCGTTATACGGCTCTGTGTTTACTTTTAGCTCGCACAGCGTGTGGGGGTGAGGGCTGATAGCCTCGTTCCAAGTGGTACAGATAAAAGTAGGGTAGGAGGTAGGTGTCGACAAACAGTAACCAGGTGGCAGCTTCACAGTATGCGTCTAAGCCTCCCTCCACATACCTTATGGAGATATGCAAGAGACTGAAATAGCAATCAAGCTTATAACTCGATATAAGCCACTGTAATTTACTGCCAACCAACAAGTTTATTAACAGATTTAGTTTCTTTTTGGCCAGCCGTAGTGGCAGAATTACTCTTCAACATTAGTAGCAAATCTAATAACATTTCTCACAACATTGGCATGGTTTGCATAAAGCAAGACACACATTGACTTTCCCTGATTTCTAGTTAATATCATGTTTTCCTTTCTCTTGCATCTTGGTTTCAGTGTTGTCCTTGTTTACATAAAGCTTTTAGCTCACTTCTTAGCATGTCTCTCTCCCAATCCGAGCTCGGTTGTCAAAATGGCAAACAGACTGCCTTTTTAATGTTTTCTTCTACTGCTAAGCAGAGCATCTAGATGGCAATATATCTCTCACTGCCCCACATTCTTCCATTCACAAACACACAGCACAAGCAGTATGGAGACTCGTGTTTGGAGTCACTGTTAGCTCCAACTATGAATGAGGTCTAATCACCCAATCACAATACTTCCACTTACCTTTTTTTTTTTTCTTTCTTTCTTTCTGATAAATGCAGCTGTTGCCTAGTGGTTAGGGAGTTGGTCCTGCAATTGAAAGGTTGCAGGTTCGAATCCTGCCCTACCCATAGTTGAGATGCCCTTGAGCAAGGCATCTGACCCCACACTGCTCCAGGGACTGTAACTGAAACCTTGTAAATATCTGTAAGTCGCTCTGGATAAGAGCGTCAGCTAAGTGTAATGTAATAATGTAAATGTAATGTAAGTGCAGCCCAAAATGTGTTGGAAGAATATCAGCTTTAAAATCATGAAATATTTTTGCTATTTTAGAGTGTTGTTTTTCACTTATGACTTGTGTTTGGCTTGCTTGCATTATGAATGAGTGTTGTTTTGGATGGATGCATAGGGATAAATACTGTATTTTGGATAGGGTGGAATTGATACAGTAGATGCATTGATTGCAGATGCATTGATAGATGCATTGATCACAGATGCATAGTTATTATGAACTCTTATTATGAATCACTGAGCTAAAGTACATCCATGCACATGATAAATACTGGGGTTGGAATAGGGTGACACTGATAGAAACATTAAGTCAAGAGTGCTACGTGTTTTCCCAGTTTGTTGTCTGTGATTGTGCAATAGAGAAACCACCAAATAAAATAAAAAACCCTTTTCTGACCTGAAAACAACTCTGAATAGCATGGTCACAAAATAACAGTGGCGGCCGAGTCACTGCAGTCTCTCCTAAAGACGAGAGTGACACTGGATTAGTGCCACCCAGACAGTGTGTACATGAAGGGTCCTGTGTCGGGTTTAACAAGGTCATGCCGCTCTAATGCATCTATCTTAGCGTCCCCCTGGCCGGCCCCTGTGTGGTATGCCAGTATGCCGTGGCGGTGAGTCAGCTGTCAGTGCTCGTGGCTACACAGCCTTAAGTCTCTGAGCGTCTGAGCATCTGAGGTCCCCAGAGCTGGCCGTCATTGCCGGGGCATCTGGGAGACTTTCCTCTGGGCTGGCATGTGTGCCATGTGTGTCGCCCTGGCGCTCTGCGGTCTGTGGGAGGCTTAAGGTGGCCATGCCAGCCTTTCGGCACGTCACTGTCACAGGCCACAGAGCACCGGGTGCACAGCACACAGAAGGCCAGAGAGAGAGGACTGAGAATCTTCCTGAATCAACGTGAGCACCTGGCCTCCTTACATAGAGAGAGAGAGAGACAGAGAGAGAGATAGAAAAGAGATACAAAAGAGATAGATAGGGAGAGGATTGTGAGAGGAGAAAACAAGATACATCACTCAGTGTCAGTACAAATGACTTCTACTGTCAAACTACTACTACTACTACTACTACTACTACTACTACTATTACTACTACTACTACTACTACTATTACTACTACTACTACTACTACTACTACTACTACTACTACTACTATTACTACTACTACTACTACTACTACTACTACTACTACTATTACTACTACTACTACTAATAACAACAACAACAACAACAACAACAACAACAACAACAACAACAATAGTAATAATAATAATAATAATAATAATAATAATAATAATAATAATAATAATAATAACAATAATAATAATAATAATAATAATAATAATAATAATAATAATAATAATAATAGTAAACATATAAAACATTGAATAATGGTACTATTTATTATAATAATTTTCCTTTTATAATAATTCATATAATCCTGTCAAAATAATGTTTTATCCGTTTTTTTTTATGTCGGGTAACTACCTGTGTAAAAAAGAGACAGCTATGTACAAAAGAGCATTGTGAGAAGTATGAAAACTATGAAGACTACTTTTTTATTACAACTGTGTTTATACAGGATAAAAAGGCAGCCTAACTTCAAGTAACCATGGTGACGTGTGTTATGTTTCAAAGGCATTTCTTATCTTTTAAACCCCTCCTACCTTCAAGGTTTATTGGGTTCCAGAAGGCAGAAGAGACTTCGGATCTTAGGATCGATTTTCTTATTGATTCAAGCAAAATTGTTAGGTTTAAAAGTTTCAGTGTGCAATTTAAAGTAATGTGCATCTCTACAGCACTATTTAAAAGAGTCATACTTTTCATTACTATTTTCAAACTTTCAGAATAAAAAAAAAACAAATATTATTCTTCTCATCCCTTTCTATTACCCATAAATAGAGATCAGATTGCGTCTTACTGCAGGTTAGGGCAAACACACTCGGCAGGCAACATTATTAACTTCCAAAAGTGTTTTTGATACCGAAACTTGACTAGAAAAGCTAAAACAGAAAACACTGTGGCTCGGAATCTCACTTTTGAGGGTAGCACCTAGTTCAAAGAGCTGTCAGTAACTTTTTTTTCTTTGTTTCTATATTTTATTTTAAACGACAGATGCAGGACTACTATCTCTACAGTATGTGCTCTGAGCGCCATACCAATGAGCCCGGCTCTTTGATCTGGGGTTGTTTCCCCTGGGGACTTGGGTTTAAAGCCAACAGATGTGTTGGAGGTGACCGCTTCTGTCCCCTTGCACCTTACTGTCCCACCAAATATAGAGAGCTTGTGATCATCTTTGGATGAAACCGATATCTCAAAAGTGATACTGATCTGGCAGGTACTGTCAGCAGTAAGCAGTAGATGGCAGCTCAACTTGCCTGTGTGTGTGTGTGTGTGGGTGGCTGTGGTGTGTGTGTGCTTATGTGTGTGTGTGTGTGTGTGTGTGTGTGTGTGTGTGTGTGCTTATGTGTGTGTGTGTGTGTGTGTGTGTGTGTGTGTGTGTGTGTGTGTGTGTGTGTGTGTGTGTGTGTGTGTGTGTGTGTGTGTGTGTGTGTGTGTTGGGTTACATTTCTATGAGTCTTTTCAGTATGAAAATGAATGTCTCACCCACAGCCATATTAGGTGGATTTAGCACTAAAGTCAGAGTCCTCGTGTTGTCACCTTGTGATCCATAGCCACTATTACCATTCTAATCTCTGTACTTTGTGCCTGACTGTCACTGCTGCTGACTGTCTCATACCTTTTCTCCATCTCCTCTCCTCTCCTCTCCCCTGCTGTGGGAGTGTGGGAGTGCGTTGCCGTGAGATCCACTCTGCCCACCTACTGTGTCACCCTTGCTGAATGCAGTGTGGCTGCCTGGCCCTTTCACCCGCATGGGAGGGTGTGAAATTCATGTTTGCAACCTGGGAGGAACAGATAGGAGCAGACACTGCAGTGGATGTGGACCCCAGATCAAAGCCACACGAGGGCCAGATCTGCTGTGTGTGTGTGTGTGTGTGTGTGTGTGTGTGTGTGTGTGTGTGTGTGTGTGTGTGTGTCTGTGTGTGTGTCTGTGTGTGCTGAGACACACCATGGAGCCAACTGGTGTGTGGGGAGCTTGTGCATATGACCATGCCACACCAAGAAAGAATGCAGGATCAAGAAAGCGGATGATGGGGAGGCACGTGTGTGATTGATAACGTAGGAAAGAGTGTGAGTGCAAGGATTCACTCTTGGCCCTATGTGTAAGGCCAACTAGTCCAGGGCGCCCCCAGGGGACCCCTCTACCGCCCACCCACCCCCGCCAAAACGCCCCCACGCCAGACAGACTCCCCCACCTCATGCAACTCTCAGGGATTACGCGGCTTACATTCCCTCAGATGTTTCAACATGCCGACAGGTGCGCAGGGGAGCTCCTTACATAGAGAACAAAACAGCACCAGTGAAACTAAATCCAGGAGATCTTCTGCCATGGCGATGCTGTGCTTCCCTGCCACCGCACAGCTTCAGAGGAAAGGTCACTCTTTTAAAAAACCCACAGAGCTGGAAGAGCCCTTGGCAGATGCTGATATGAATGTTGTTTATAGGTTTTATCCTCAAAATACCCCACTAACACAATGCCTATTATCAGTTTCCATAAATGAAAACCGCAAACCAATTGAGAGTCAACAGGGAATTGTGGAACGGTACGTGTCCTGTTCAACAGTTGTAACTTATTGAGATTATTTTCATGCTGTATTTATATTTGAAGCTAATGTGAAATGTCAAATCCCTAATACTGTCATACAGTGGCCATACACATACTGTACATGATCTCCAACATGCAGTAATACTATGTTAGTGACATAGATAATGACTTGTTAGTTTTCATGTTGCTACTGTTTCATTGTAGTATGAAGACCAATGACAGAAACATTTTTAACCTTACTGACAAAAAATAAAACCTAAAAAGAATCTGCAATGCTTATAAAAGATTTACACATCTGAAAGTTAGACTAAAAGTCAATAGTATCCGTTTGCATTTTTATACACCTGACCACACTCAAACTGGAATGTGCAACCAAC
>CM050209.1:27895000-27905000 GCA_027475355.1 Coilia nasus | reverse complement strand
CGATAACATTCATGGGATTTAAATGACATCCAATAATCTAACTCTACTTTATCCACTAGGCCTTGTATTATAATGATCATGAGGCATCAATCTCAACTTGACAGAACAATAGGCCAGTGCTGTGTGGAGACAGGGCTATTTATCTGTCGATAAAATGTTTGGAATCTGATGTCATAGCCCAGCAACATCGTGAACATGGATAATTTAAAATAACTTCCCATGACAGGCAAGGATTTATGCAGTTAAAAAAAAGACAAAAACTTAAGCAAGGCTTGATGTTTCCGTCTGTAGCATCAGTAAATGATCCTTTTGGTGAGTCTGCGGAGTGATTTCAGTAATCTCCTCCAAATTAGGGATGATTACTGTTAATTAAACAAGCCAATCTATTCCGTTTGATGAGAGTGAAGGCGTCTGTGTAATAGGTCGCTCTCAGATGTGGTTTTAATCTATTACAGCAACTTTTCATTTTGCACTGCAGGGGTAATTCATCATGCCGGTGCAGAAGCACTCTCGCTGTGGCTTCGCATGATCACATTATCCATTTACCCGCGCAACTATTGATCACACCGGCCTGTGTCAGTCTCTTGCACATTACGAGCATGCATGTCCATGCGTGTGTGTGTGTGTGTGTGTGTGTGTGTGTATGTGTGTGTGTAAGGCGGGGTAAGAGGGTTGGTAGGTCAGACATAATGTGATTATCTGGTCAGAACACAGCTCTTCCCTGTTTCAAAATATTGTGTAGTCTCAACTTAACTGAGTAAAGAGACAACTTTTATTTATCCTCATGTGACGTCAGTGGGGAGAGAGAGAGAGAGAGAGAGAGAAAGAAGGAGAGAAAGTTTACAAATAGATAGTTTATTTGTGTCTGTGTCTGCATGTACTAGATGTACTGTGTATCTGTGTGTGTGTGTGTGTGTGTGTGTGTGTGTGTGTGTGTTTATATACTGTGTTATACCATTTAAAAAATGACGATCTCTGGGAATCGAGGGAGGCACCACAATAACAAATACAGTACAAATTAAAGCTACGCGTTGTTTCGGGCTCCGTGTTTTCCTCATTACACCGACACACCTGAGCCCAGTTCGCTTTTCCAAATGCAATATTTATGACATGAATGTTTAAGAGGTGCAGAAACAAACCAACCTTGCAGACAGGCCCAACAATAGCATGGGGCCGGTACAGGCTGCACTGAGCAGCGGTCCACACTCATAGAGCATAATTGATGATCCCACTCCTGTGCACGCGGCGTCTGCAAGCTGACCTTCGGAGGTGACTCCCTGCCTTTCTGTCCGCCAGTGAGGGACGGTGGCAGCCAGCTCTGCATTCACGCCCTCATGAATATGATATGGACCTGACAGTCCACATTGTTACTGGTCAGGGTTTGCTCGAGAGCGAGGAGAGGGGAGGAACGAGAGAGAGAGAGAGAGAGAGAGAGAGAGAGAGAGAGAGAGAGAGAGAGAGAGAGAGAGAGAGAGAGAGAGAGAGAGAGAAACATAAAGGGAGAGCGAGAGAGACAAGAGAGAGAGTGGAGATGAGAGAGAGAGAGAAAGAGAGAGAGAGAGAGATGACAGACAACAGAGAGACAGATACAGAGAGACATAGAGGGAGAAAGAGAGAGAGAGAAAGACAGAGAGTGGAGATGAGAGAGAGAAACACAGAGAGAGACAGATACAGAGAGACGTAGAGGGAGAGAGAGACAGAGAGAGAGAGACAGATACACCCACACACTAACACATAACCACTCACACACACAGACTACATACACACATACACACACATGCACACACTCACGCTCACATGCACACACACACACACGCACACACACCACTTTGTTTGTATGTACAAATGCCATAGACACATGTATGCTCTTGTACAAATGCCATAGATACATGTATGCTCATACTGTATTGTTTGGATGTCACGCTTTGGCAATGCAATGAACTATTTGTCGTGCCAATAAAGTTCACTTGAATTGAATTGAATACAGAGAGACATAGAGGGAGAGAGAGACCAGAGAGAAAGACAAAGAGAGAGAATGTGGAGATGAGAGAGTGAGAGAGAGAGAGAGATTCAGAGAGACATAGAAGGAGAGAGAGTGGTGCGATGAGAGGAAAAATGAATCAAGTGGATACCAGGAGAGCAGCACGCACTTTAAGACTGAGAGTCAGCACTCGGCCGGCCCATCAGCGCTCTGAGGCGAATTATGCTAATTTACAAATTATGCTAATTCGCTAATGGTGGAGATGGAGAGAGGAGCAGGGGGTGGGGTGGGGTGGGGGTGGTGGGGGTCCTCGATGGATGGGCCACATGCCCCCTTATAGGCAGGTCGGTAAGCAATATCTTAGCGAGGAGCAAGGAGACGCCTCACGTCTTCATTTCGCATTATCCTCCAATCATGCGGCACTTCACACCTCGCCTCTGCTGTTAGCGTGCGCTCACTCGGAACTAAAGTGAAGCTGGCAGTGTGTCGCTTCACCTCAGCTTGCCTCGGTGTGTGTGGAGAGGCAGGTACTAGCAGGCTATATCACACTCATAGCACTCAGCACTCAGTATTCACAATGTAAATACCGTATGACTACAGACATATGATTCATTTTCATTCAAAATATTATATGGAAATATATCATAGGGGTCAATATACATTCGAAAAACAACAGGGAAAGTGAAACTAAAACAATTATGTTGGGCACAGTGAACAACCAGTCATTACATTCAATTATAGTCAATAACAGTTTTAGAAATCATATGCAAAGAAACAGCCATAGTGTTTGGATCTAGAGAAATATAGCATTTCTACAATCTTAACATTTATAGTCATTTATAGAAATTTAATGTGGTCATCGAAGAGAAAGGTTCTCATATCAATCATATAACAATAGGGGAAAAGCAACAATCACACACATCACACAGCATAGTGAATAGCATAGGAGCAGTGTACAGAACTGAGTAACTACAGGATAACAACAGCGAAAGCGTTTGTATTCAGTTGTATTTCAGAGATTAGTAGTAGAGTAGAGTAGAGTGGAGTTACTTTATTGATCCCGAAGGAAATTAAGGTGTCCAGTAGCATACACATAATACACATTGCAAAAACAGATCAAACACCACATTGCACATTATGTGCAAACAAACAGCAAGAAAGTATAGAATCAGATAAAACAAGATAGCGACAGTCATATGGGCATAGATAGATTACGTTCTTCTTACATTCATTTAAAAAATTCCAAAGGAATGGGATTCAAAGGAACAACAATGCAATGCCAACCCAATGCAGTCTTTACACAGGGCCATAATCACCATTCTGGCCTAGCACGCCATGCAGGGACTCTGACCACAGGGATGAACCCCCAAGGTCATTTATGGGGAAGCTCCTCACCAACATACAGTACCACAGCAGCCGGCCAGTGCGAGCTAAAACTGTTGCGCCCAGCCTGATAGCAATGCAAGGCCTAGGAATGCTTTTTCCAGGCGGAGCCCTCCCGCCCCCGCTTTCATTTGGGATCTCGCCACTGTCCTGTAATCCAGCAGCTAAGACAGGGATGGGACTGGGGGCCAAAAGGGGCCGGGCTGTCTGGTGTTGAGGGGGGTGGGGTGTATGGTTTGGGGGCTTTTGGGGGGGGGGGGGGGGGGGGGGGGGTGTTCAGGGGGTTGTATGGTCAGGAAGGCTGGATACTCTGGGGGGTAGTGGGAGGCAGAGGTTAACACTAGTGGTGACTAAGCTGACATTTCACTCGGGGACAAAAGAGTCATGATCTAATAAAAGACCACCAGGCTCTGCCCCACATTTCTCTCCATCGGCCTCGGCGAGCGGCGAGGATGCCCAGGAGATCTGCAGGCGGGGATGTCAAACCAGCCCTGCACAATTGACAAATGGCCCCTTGAAGGCCTTTCTGCTGCAGTCTATAGGAGCAACCCGTAATAAGCTAGACATGTCATACTGGAAGCTCCATACATTTGCAAGGAGAAAGAGAAAAAAATATGTGGCTTCTGTCAGAATGATTCATTATTGGGGTTAAATTTAATCGGACGCTGAATAGATGGCAAGGAACAAAAAAAAAAAAAAAAAAACTGCTGAAGAGTGTTCATTTTAGTCTGTTCTTCTCGGTCCACTGACATGGAATTTTAGTGGATGACAATTAAGAAACTGCAGGATATAGATGATATACAAGAAGAAGAGTTACTGTAGCTGCTAAGTTACAGCCAGGTAGGCTAGATCTGCCCTCTGTGATCATGATCACCTTGATCACCTTAAGTGAGGCCACCTCAGAGGAGGTTGTGTAGTGACAAAAGGCCTAAAACACCCCAAGAACCTGACTCAGGACTCCGGAAATAATAGAATAATAATAAAACCTAAAGTGCTAAGTGTTTACCCAAACAATAGTATGTTACAATTAGGTTTGTAGTCAGGAACGCTTACATCTCTTCTCCCAAAGGTACTCTTCCTAGGTGCACAAGTATTTTTTGTTTTTAAATACAGTTTTAAATTTATATTTAGGATTTGAGAAAAACACTGCTAAAAGCAATAACGCTGTTGTATCTTGCCAGTTTTGATGATTAGTGAACATTTACTAATGGCAGTGTATAAATATATTCATGTTTCCTGTAGTCATCTTTTAGGGTCATGTCAGAAATAAATATAATATGCTGTACACTGGTGGTCAAATGTATGGGCATACAAGGGAAAATATTTATTAATAATAACAACAAGCAGAAAATAAAATGAATCTACTTAATTCAATGAAATGGTCAGACAACACTTAATATTTGGTTATCCTTTATTCTTCATTCTGCCAGATCTGGCTGCACATAGTCAAAAGACTTGTGCGATCACTTGTTCAATCCAGGCCTGTTTAATTGCTTCCTGAATATAATATCGTACAGTAGATGGTTTCTTGACAAATACTGCTATTTTTATAGGCTGGCTGTCACACCAAGCTTGTAAACGGAGCTTGGTCTGGCACACCTCCCATTGACAGGAAGTTCTCAGAGGCGGGATCAACAGGCGTCTTTCAAATGCCTCTGTGTACTACTGGACAGAGCTACGACCAGTCAGACCACTGATTCTAATGACATTGATCATTGGTGCCCAATGATCTGGCAAAGGAACAGCCGAGAATAAGCAGGTGGACCAGACCGACTTAAACGCAAAATTCAATGTAGCTTCACAGGCAATATGAGTTGGCCCAGGCTACTATCTTTACTAATTCCAGGCAGTTTTCCATTGGGTTTAGAGCAGGAGATGTTTCAGGCCATGGCCCAATATCGCCACAGGGCGTATAGCTCCATGCTACTGAAAAATGGCTGCATCATGGAAGTCAAGAGACCATGGGAGCAAACAATTGTGATGTAGCTTCCTGTTGCACCAGCAATTTAAAATGAATGGTTGTTTCTACATTGGAGTAAGTGAAATGAGATTTATAAAAGTAATATGTCTGATTATGGCTAAGGCACCAAACCTTTAGGTGTGTGTGTGTGTGTGTGTGTGTGTGCGCGTGTGCGTGCGTGTGTGTGTGTGTGTGTGTGTGTGTGTGTCTGTGTGTGTGCATGTGTGTGTGTGTGTGTGTGTGTGTGGTGTGTGTGTGTGTGTCTGTGTCTGTGTGTGTGTCTGTGTGTGTGTCTGTCCTTCACGTTCATTTTGATGAGTCCTTCATATTAATTTTAATGGCCAGTCATTCTTTTTACCTTGAGACACATCTAATGTAACAATGTTTAATTACTTAAACAAAACTTTATATATTTTGTTAAAATTGAGTTTATTCACTCTAGTATGTGGGGTGAAGGATACCACGAAGAGCCTTGTGGGTGTATGGAAGAAGAAACTTTATTTAATTAAAAGTTTTAAAAATCTAGGTTTTAGAATAGCAGAATATGGTAGCAGAATATGAATAAATGCATCATTATTTAGCACTATACAGTGTAAAAAATAATAAAATAATAATCTGAATGCAGATGAGACATGTACAGGAAGTAGGTGATTTTTCTGATTGTGTGTCAGATCTGATTTGACATACCATTACCACCCTTCCCTTCATCCTAATACACACATGACATTAAAACAGACTTTGTCCCTTCTTAATACTCTGGCCAAGGATGCCATGGGATCATATAGTTTAATTCCCAGAGTATCGATATGAAGCCCTTATTGTTATTTGGGCCCCATTATAACATTCTCAGGACCCAAATATTTCTGTCAACAGCCTTGACCCTATGTCCTCACCGCATTCAATAGCATGGGGAGGCCATATTAGAATTTCTCATTACCAGGGTGCACTGGAATTCTCCCCCTCTGCCAGAATGAGGAAGTGATGTGTGCCACTGGAACCATTTTACAGACATCTGTATATACAATGCAATTACGCACGTGAGTGATGAGACTCTGTCACTCGCCTGTATTAATGCCTGGCCTTTGTAATTACACGAGTGGCGTTGTCATTCCTTTTTTTTTCTTTTTTCCTTTTTTTGTCTTTTCTTTGGTGTCCCCTTCTCCTTCTCCCGGTTGTAATAATAGAAATTGAAAAATTACAAAAAGGAAAGTGCATTTCATGGTCTACTGAAGCAAGGCAAGCAATTTGAAATTAATCAAAACATAATGCAGTTTACAACCTGATAAAGAGAAGCTCATAAAATGAGGCCGCCATTTTGTGATTACTCTTCACCTGACAGATTGGTGTGATGTGAGGCCCTCAGAGTGAACACTTTTGCATTTGTGTTTCATGGCTTTAACATTATTCATTCATTTTTAAAATGTAAATACTGCCATGTTTCCATGCACCACTACTCTTAAACCTGCCGACCAGGAAATGAAGTCCTGTGGTTGGAATGAATAGGGAATTATACCAACGTGTACAGTATTGTTAGAAAAATAGCAAAGCTGTGTGTGGAGGCCTGCATGGGAATACATATGACTTCTAATCCTGCTCGGTATTCTGTGTACATCTCAGGTTTTGTTCACAAAATGTCACAAAGGACTGAAAGAGTTCAAACTGAAGAGAGCCCGAATGGTCAGCGTGAAATGATTTCTAAGATGTGGAAAAAGTCAAGGTAATTGCATAAAGCACATGTATGGAAGAACAAGCTTTATTTCCTCTAAGTCACTTTGAAGATCAAAGATGAGGGGGGCAATTAAAGAACTGGGCTAAACTAAGCCTTAATAAACTATCACAGGGAATGAACAAGAGACATCACCCACAGTTACCCACAGAGCAGGAGGGGAGAGAGAGAGAGAGAGAGAGAGAGAGAGAGAGAGAGAGAGAGAGAGAGAGAGAGAGAGAGAGAGAGAGAGAGAGAGAGAGAGAGAGAGAGGCTGCTACTGGAGCAAATGAGATACTGCAGAGGGAAAATGCTTAAAATGCCACAAACACTGACCTTCACTGGGTCTTTATAAAAAAAAGAAAATGTGACACTTCCTGAAAAGAAGTAATTTCAGGTGATGCAAAAAGGTCAATGTTACAGTTCAGCTAAGACAAGGATTTTTTAAAGACACTTTAAGAACCAAAGAACCAATTATGGACATTTATGGATATTCCTTGAAATACAAACTTTTAAAAGTTTTTTAAATGTCTGTGTAACTGGTTGACTAATGAAAGGAAAGTTTTGAAAATCCACAAGCATTCTCCTACTTGGACAGCAGCCACTTCTTACCATTTATGTAGGAATTAATTTAACTTGGCAGAACAACAGGATACTGGAAATATGAATGCATTGTAGAAACAATGACTTAATCTGTTTTACTATAACAGTATTGCATTCATTTTAGGAATTAATTTTACTTTTCATTTCATTGAATTTGACCTCATGGATGCCTTTTTACAGTTTTTCTCTATCGCTTTGGTACATTTTTCAAATCTTTCTTGCAATTTGCATAAGATCAAGTGCATTTCTCAAAACAGTTTGGACAAATAGCAAAACACCGTGGATCACCTGCAAAAGCCCATCTCTTGCTCAAAATCCTTAGTTCATCCCTCAAAAGCAAGTTTTTGTGTCAATATATGTGTCAGTGCCATCAGAATGTTTAGTCATTGTGCCAGTGTGTATGGATAAGACACTCAAATTCATTAGTCATGTTGGCAATTGAATAGTGCACTTCGAAGGAACATTTTGATGTAAAATGTGGTTTAGGTGTGATAACAAGTGTTATACATTTGACCTCATATGATGGATATGTATGAGATTGACTGCAAAAGACAAGATTCACATTTACAGAATGATGGCAGACATTGACATTGCAGTGCGTAAAGAAAGCACTGCACAGAATAAAGGTAAAATACAGTAAGTAAACATAGGTCAAAAACATAAACATAAGTCATACAGTAAACAAAAAATATGAACATCTCCCCAAATTCTAAATCCTAATCCTGCTCTTCAGCTTCTTCACGTTCCTGTCTGTCAGGCCACAAACTTTCATCCACATCACACTGTTGTCCAATTTCTTGTCCTTCCATTGTCAGACATTGTAACTTTGTATTGTGCTCTGGTTATACAATTTCCAGTAGATTGTTCATGAGATGCTCCCTTGAGCTCATTCAGAAAACTGTTGATCATTGGTTGATCAACTCTCTTCATTACAGAAAGTCTAGATTCAAGCAATTTACCAATTTAGATCATATTTACAACTGTCTTATGGAAATGTATAGAAATGTGCTTGACATGTTATGACAGCTTGGTAAATCATTTTGCATGTGAGGACTTATATGATGAACTATAGCCTGAATGTTTTGGGAAGTGAGACTATTTGACAGATTCCCATAACAAAGCATTTTGACTGGCATGACAAAAGCAATTGATAATGTAAGAAAAAACTGAGAACTGTACACAATCATTTGCATGGATGGACAAAAGCATTTGCAATTTGTTTAATGCAATGAGAAACTGCCTTTTTCATCTGCACAAATGGCATGATGATGTGACAATTGAACAAGAACTTTTGAGAATTTCAATTCTGATGTGAGAAGTGTACCAAACCAATTGAGAAAAACTGTAATTGCCATTTTGCCTATAGATAGCAAACTTGGTTTTCAAAAGAAAATACTACATTTGTTCCAGCCACCAGATACTTCTAATGAACACAACTCTTTAGCCTTGTAGATAAGCCGATTTGCAAAGTCGCCTGTTTCAAGTGCACAAGTAGAAGTCAATATAGTGCTGGACTCAAGCCAGCCTTCCCTTTTCTCTATTACTGGCACCATGTGATAGATAGATAGATAGATAGATAGATAGATAGATAGATAGATAGATAGATAGATAGATAGATAGATAGATAGATAGATAGATAGATAGATAGATAGATAGATAGATAGATAGATAGATAGATAGATAGATAGATAGATAGATAGATAGATAGATAGATAGATAGATAGATAGACTGATTGATTGATTGATTGATTGATTGATTGATTGATTGATTGATTGATTGATTAACATTTTTTTTTTATCAAAATCTGGGAAAGTGACAAAATACCTGTTTAGCCCTTCCATCTGTAATGGGGAAGATGAGGAAACTTGTAACAGCCCTGCCTAAGCTTCTCTATTACTTAACTTTTCAGGGAAGCTCTGTTGGTACTCAACCACCAGCTCTCATCAGCACTGAAGTCCAATGTGGAAACTGCACATTAATCTAGTGTGATGACCTGGCACGCTATAAATACCCAGAGCCCCCGGGGGGCCAAACGAACACTCATGACTTGCTTTCTGTCCACACACAACAATGAATGGTTGCCGGGCACACGACAATGCCAGAAGCTGTCACCACCCACACTCAACACACACACAGACACATACACACACAGACACACACACACACACACACACACACACACACACACACACACACACACATACACACTCCCCAAATGGTCCTGCCTGTCCACCCCGGCTAAGAATATGACTGATGCCCACATCTCCTTGCCCAGGCTGGGGACCGGGGGGAAAGATTAGGAAGTTTCCACATTATTCCGGCCCCTTCTCCATCCACACTGGAGGGCTACGGTCTCGGGCTCTGAGG
>CM050209.1:27880000-27887500 GCA_027475355.1 Coilia nasus | reverse complement strand
CAGTGGCGTCTCGTTACGCCTCCCCTGTGGTTGACCCGGCTGACATACGGGCCACGTCCGGGCCAGAGGGGAACCGGATGTGGGCCACAGTAAGAGGCTTTAGTGGGGTCCCAGGAGCCACCCAGGGAACAGCCGATGGGAAGAAGAATAATGGCAGCCTTGCCTGACCCCACACAAGGCCCTCACCTCACCTCACCTCAGTTATGACAGACTTGAAAACACAGCACACACACACACACACACACACACACACACACACGTATGCACACAAACATAAACACACACACACACAAACACATCATACACACACACACACACACATACACAAACATGCATAGACACACATAAACACAATCACACACACACACACACACACACACAACACATCCCTTTCCTCCTTTGACAGCTGCAGGCTCCGTGTTTCTCTGCTGGGCATACTGTAGCAGGCAGCGGCAGCAGCACACCAATCAGCACCACTGCTGCACCACTGCTGCACCACTCAGCACCACCGCTGCACCACTCAGCACCACTCAGCACCACCGCTGCACCACTCAGCACCACCGCTGCACCACTCAGCACCACTGCTGCACCACCGCTGCACCACTAACGACACAGGCCAACGTGGAGGGTTATGACAACTCCATTAGTCATGTCTCACAACCTGCATTCATGTTCGTGGGAATTAACTGTGCTTGCCCCAGTCATAAAGAGAGAGAGAGAGAGAGAGAGAGAGAGAGAGAGAGAGGTGGGGGAGGAGATAGTTAATCTGAGACACTGATTAAGATGGCTTTTTCAATTTAACTCTAGATATAATGGAGAAATTAGGATGAAAGCGGTGTTTGATCAAAGCTTACCTTTGCTGAACAATACACAAGATTTGCTTTCATCTCCCAAAATGAAGTGGACAGCTTTGTTAGGAACCTGTGTGGTAGGAGGGAAAGAGGAGAAAGAAAGCAGAAAACACACACACACACACACACACACACACACACACACACACACACACACACACACACACACACACACACACACACACACACACACACACAGAGGGCTGATTAGCCCAAGCACTGGTGAAGACAAGCTCTGATGACAGACAAGCTTACAGAGTAAACAATACCAGCTAATGTCAGACCCAGGCCGTTTACACATCCTAGACAATGGCCATGACACGTGGCATGATCCATCTAGAAAAGGATGAGCCACTGAAAAGCTGCACGTGTGTGTGACGTGCACACACACACTAAAACACACACACACACACACACACACACACACACACACACACACACACACACACACACACACACACAAGATGAGAAATGACACACGATGACAAATCTTTGGCATTAGCATAACCATTGTGTGGGATAAATCTTTTATATTCACCCGTATGTAGAAAGACAAAAAACTCATCAAACCTCAAAGTTTCCCTTCATGAACAGATATTTTAACTTTCTTTTACATCGTTTCTTCTATGTTTCATTTCCCAAAAACTGTAGATAGATTGCAGCTCAGACTTATTAGTATCACTCGTTAGTGCCTCTGGAGGAGAAAAAGAGAGAAGATATTAGCTTATAAAAGAACAATAATGATCATGTGGCCACACTCTTAGTGTGCTTTCACAGAAGCCTCATGGTGTGCCGATATGTGTTTTAATAATCCAGAGTGCAGGGGGACATGACACTGATAGTGATTAAGATGGAGGACGTGGAGATGTGTGTCTGTGTATGTGTGTCTGTGCGCGTGTGTGTGTCTCTCCCTCTGTGTGTGTGTGTGTGTGTGTGTGTGTGTGTGTGTGTGTGTGTGTGTGTGTGTGTGTGCACGTGTGTGTGTCTGTGTGTGTGTGTGCGTGTGTGTGCGTGTGTGTGTGAGTGTGTGTGTATGCACGCATGTGTGTGTCTTTGTGTGTGTGTGTGTGTGTATGTCTCTGTGCAGGCATATGAGTGTGGTATGAGGGGGCCGCATTCGACCCACCGAGACAAAACTATAAATGGGAAGGCCATTAGGGCGATCAGTCTTATAGAGGGAGGCTAATGACTTCTGGACATGAGAGAGCACCCTTCCCTTCCCTTCCCCTCTGCGAGGACACACCGCACTGACACTGCCCACTCGGCTGCTCTGCTCTCAGGCTGAGCTGGGGGAGAACACAGGCCAGGCTTTATTTTTCACAGGCAAAGCCTTGGCCTTATCAGCCACTGCTGCAGCTTTGCCAGTTGACTTCATTAAAAGCTGCCCGTGCACAGACTGTGATTAGGGAGAGGTACAAATTAAGAGTTGGTTATTTACATATCTGACGTTGCCTCGGAAAACAGAACAGCTAATAGAACAGTGTCACTGTTTCTAGCTCCCTCCAAGTGCATGCCTGTGGTCTATGACATTTTTTGTACCTTTGTTGTACTTGCCTTTTTGTATTCTTGTTTGTGCTTTTCTTTTTGTTTCCTGCTTTGCTTGACACCCGGTCTGTGGTCTAAGTCACCTCTATACTTTAGTTGCACTTACTGTAGTTTACTTGGCTATCTTGGCCAGGACTCCCTGGTTGAAGAGATATCATATTTCAATGAGACCTTCCTGGATAAATAAAGGTCAAATAAATAAAATAAAATAAAATAAATTCCTTTAAAAATACTGTGTACTGTATGTGTTCTTGGTGATTGGTGGTTTCAGTGTTCTTGGCTATAATCAGA
Source organism: Coilia nasus (assembly GCA_027475355.1). Lineage (NCBI taxonomy): Eukaryota > Metazoa > Chordata > Actinopteri > Clupeiformes > Engraulidae > Coilia > Coilia nasus. The sequence goes on along the minus strand of CM050209.1, from coordinate 27,884,813 downwards.
ACAGATACCACAGCACAGCAGACAGAGTCTGTTATAAAATAGCATAGAATGTAAGCCAACTTTAAATATATGTGCACTGTTCTTCCAATGATATCTGTCTAGAAAAAGGATCTGGCAAACAGCCTTTGCCATTACATTCATAGTATATGTTAATCACTATTGCCGCGTTCCACTGAATGTCGGTAGTCGCTAATTCCGAGTCTGTTCTCCTGACACCCATTGTAAATGTGTTCCATTGCAACATTGCAAATATGGATGCCTGTCAAAAAAACATCATAAGCAAGCCATGATTTCCTACATAAACTACTCCATGACCATGCCTGAACAGAAAAGGTAAATTATATGACGGTTTGCTTCCTCACATACACATACACAGCTTCAAAGACCAGAATGACGAAAACAAAATTCTGCTTAGTGCTTACGGTGTACACTAACTTTTGTGCTGTGACATAATTCCAACCGACTCGTTCTACACTGAAGTAGCCCGAGTTTGCGAGTTGTAACCCTGCCTTGATCGGCTATTCCATTGCACTTTGCCGAGGGGAGGTCGTTTTTTTCCCCAAGTCCCGACATTCAGTGGAATGCTGCATATATTAACAATGAATCTCTGTGAATCATTGTCTATTATGACATTATCAGATATTCTAAAAGCAATGTGTGCATGATGAGTCTGAGGAGCTGGGGAGTGAGTGGGGGTGGGATATGGAACAGTTGTATTGTGTGTGTGTGCGTGTGTGTGGGTGTGTGATACATATACTACAGCACATCTGATTGAAAAGGAGTGTCAAGTGCAGACTTTGGTCTTCTTTTGTCTTGCGAGTGCCAAGCAAGCTGGAGCTCTGAATCTAGATAAGCCGCGTGCTGATTTCCGTCTTTGAGCCCAGACTTGTGGGAACGTGGCACCGAGCGGCTCTAACAGCCTGCGACAGACACGTTTATCGCAGCTCCATAGCTCCCGCACAGTAGATTAGACGGGTGTAAATGAATGGGGATGTTCTGTAGGCTAGGCAGCGCTGGGCCATCTTGTATGTCACACTCTGGGAACAGCCAAGTCATTACCCACCAGCACCAACAGCACATGCACACACACGCACCCGGTGCAGACACACACAAACACACACACACACATGTAGAAGCACGAGCACACACACACACACACACACACACAAAACACGTGTACAAGCACAAACACACATACGCACGTACTAGCATGAGCACACAAACATACACACACACACACAGGTACAAGCATGAGTACACACACACACACAGACTCGTTTCCAGAACAATCTGCTCAGTTCCCAGAAACTCTCAGAGCAAGTTTTTAACACTGCTACCACATCTTTGAAGAGAACAGAATATTGCATTGTCCTATTCTGGCTCTACAATGATAAGGCAACAGAACACTTCACTTAGTAACATTGTATTTATGCTAACGTCATCTGACCATTCGTAAGTGCATATTTTTGTACTATGTAAGGAGTACAACTAAGTGATGTTAATCATTTCCAGAGAGTCCACTTTGATTAACTCTAAAGAAGTGGATTTAGCAGAGACTTATATTTAACCCTTGGTTGATTCAAGAGGCAAGACACATGAACTAGTCACCAACATTTCAGTGCAAGACACCATTTTCTCACAGCAGTACAGTTGGTGCCAAGTGTATGTAGAAATATTAATGTGAATTTGAAAAGTAATCTGTTGCTTAGCAACTGTTTCAAGGTTTGCTGCATGTTGCAATTCAAGGTCTGTCAACCTGATGCTGTTACAAAGAACCCCTTACCTGAGAAAAGACATCTATAGAAAAAATAAATAAATAATGAAATAAATAAATAAAAATCTCAAAACCATCAATAGTGACAAAATGGATAAGTTGTGGCCAGGCATAGAAAAGGAAAAAGTAATGACACAGTTGTCAAATCTGCCAGATCTGCCTTGTAGGAACTGCATGTTCAACAGACAACTGGAGCTGCAGTAACTCTGCCAGTATCTGTGTGTACAGATCTCTTTTGACACTACATTAGTTAGAGCTGTAGAACAATGAGACATTGCATGCAGAAGGTTGATTAATCACAAACGAGAAAAGCATTGCCACAAATAAAGCTATCAGTTGTCAGTAAACCATGCCATGAAATATGTGATGAAAGACCTTCATTCAACACAAAGGAAAACATGAAAGGCATCAGTTGCCAGCCTTAAACACAGACTCCTTATTTGTTTTTTGTTTGTTTGTTTGTGTTTTTGTTGTTGTTTTTTGGAAGGGCTGTTGAAATTCCTAAGGCAAACACTCTTACTTTGTCTTCCTTTGCTTTGACTGACAGACTCGTCAGCAGAGGTATCAGTCCGGGCTTCAGCGAGTAAAATCCCTGCCACATATTTCCTCCAGCCATGTTCTGAACCAGCTGGTCCTAATGAGCACACAAATAATCAGACAGATAGATCAGCTAATTAGTGAAATCGCCTGTGTTAAGTGCATAGTGCATAGGCAAAAGGCATATGTGGCAGGGTTTTTACTTCCTGAAACAGCCAATGATCACCCACATTAGGTGACCCCTTGTCCTTATGATAAACCTTGCAGTGTAAGTGTGTGTGCATGTATGCCACTGCTTCCGACAAGGATTGTGTTTATATTATTTAGTCAAGTACTACAGACTACAGTCTATCCTATGTGGTTTCACAGTGCCCTTCAGTGTAATAAACAAAGAACAGCACTTTTACATGGTTTCCGGTGCATGGTTTGCGTTTTATCCAGTTTTCTGGGAAAAACCGTATGGATCTATGTTCACATCCTTACAATTTGCTTGACGGAAGAACAGGCTATATGCAGGAGGAAGTTGAGGAAGAGGAGGAGGAGAAAGAAGAGGAGGAAGAGGAACGTAAGGATGAGGAGGAGGGTGAGGAGGAGGAGGAGGAGGAGAAGGAGGAGGAGGAGGAGGAGGAGGAGGTGAGCTTGCAGAAGTGTTTACCATGGTTTTCATGTCTCCGTGCGTAGATGTCAACTCTTCATATAGTGGTGACATGTCAGGTCTAGTTTGTCACACGAGCTTTAATCTGTGGTGACAGAAGCTTCCTCGGTGCAAGACACTTTATGGTGCTTTATGGGCTTAGCCAAACTCCATTGCAGCTCTAAGGTGCACGTGACAAAACACACATGTGCAGTTCGGGCAGTTGCACCATCCTATACTGAAACAACTGCACGCCACAAGAGCATTAGCCTGGTAAACCCGCCCCTCATACTTCATTTCATTTCGTGCAGAGGGTCTGGAACAGAGACCGTCAGAAACGATTTGCTGGAGGTGTGGACTCTGCTGAAGTTTTAAAAAAGTGCCTCTGCCTTTACCCAATCGCTAACGCCTGGTCGTCACGTATGCAATTAGCCTACCTACGCACTACAATTCAAATGTAGCACACAAGGTCAACGTCACAGCTAACGAACACACCTTCGGTTCGCTGATTGGATCGTACTTTCTGCGACTTGCCAAATGCTCCTCAAGAGACTCCGGTCCAGACCCTCTGCACGAAATGAAATGAAGTACGAGGGGCGGGTTTACCAGGCTACAGGAGCATGTCTTAGGCCTCATTTCCACCAACTTGAGCGTGTACAGCGTGTATCCGTGTACAATAGGTTTGTATAAGGACAGAATACACTCAGATCGCACGTGCGGTGGAAATGGTCTAATTTCTGTCCAAATACGGACAGAAAACGGGTACGCGCTGTACACGCAGAGTGTTTGGTGGAAATGAGCCCTCACATCAGGGGTGCAAAAACACACCATAAATAAGTCAAAGCATTTTTGTTGTAGCAAATCTACTTGTCATAAAATGTGTAGTTACAGACAAAAACATAAAACATATGAATGTTTTAAATATTATTAATATCTAACTAATTGATATAAAGTATGTCTAACCAGAAGAAAAAGCAAAGCAAAAGTATTTTTTTTTTTTTTGCCAATTTATGTCCTCAAGTTGTGACTGAAGCACCCCTGTGCGTCAACAGCTGATGAGAGCTATTGAAGCTAAAAGCACAGAAGTGGGTAAACAATTCTGAAGTTTCTGAAAGTGCTGAGGTAGCAGTTACATGTTAGAGAGAGAGAGAGAGACAGAAAGTGGATGTGAGTCAGTGTGTATGTAAATGTGTGTGCGCGTGGTGTGTGTGTGGTGTGTGTGTGTGTGTGGGGGGGGTATATATGTGTATGTGTGTATGTGTGTGTGTGTGGTGTGTGTACAGTATGTGTGTGTGTGTGTGTGTGTGTGTGTGTGTGTGTGTGTGTGTGTGTGTGTGTGTGTGTGTGTGTGTGTGTGTGTGTGTATTTCCTTGTTGGTATGCTAATAGGGAAAGCCATGGGAGAGCGGGATCCTGTGGAGCTCCAGTCTGATGGCAGTAATCGCAGTCCAGCCTTTAGTAGCAGCTCAGACGTATAAACCTAAAAATGCCTCCAGGCCTCAGCTCGTCGGGCAGATTGCTTGTGTTTTGGGCCACACACACACACACACATGCACACACACTCTCTCAGACACACACATGCGGGCACACACAAACACACACACACTCTCACACACAGACACACACACACACACACACACACACAAACACACATCCAAACACACAGACACACACACACACACACACACACACACTGTCAGCCTTAATAGATTGTGCAGGAGAAAAGGGCAGATTAGCGAACACTTAAGGGATGCCCTGTACTTATCAGATATGGCTTGACTTTACCTGAGGTTGCTAACTCTGCTATCTCTCTCTCTCTCTCTCTCTCTCTCTCTCTCTCTCTCTCTCTCTCTCTCTCCCCACCCATTG
>CM050209.1:27827500-27875000 GCA_027475355.1 Coilia nasus | reverse complement strand
ATTCTTGGTCTAGTGGAGATATACTGCTTGAATACAGAATTGGGTCCTGATTGGTGTTTTGTAGTTGCCTTTTTTGCATTTGGTCCGCCACTGGAAACTTTGAATAATGACAGAGTAACACTGTTTGCATAAAAGACAAGGTTGATTCCTGCCCTTGTTCTATTTAATCATGGCAGTTCCATCCCAAAGCCTGGGTATTACATATTTTAGCTTGTAGGCCAGGTTCATAGGAAAGTGAAAAATGTGCCAAATACTACCCCATAAGCTTACAAAAAACATTAAGCACAAGTGTAAGCCAAATGTACATAGGCTTTTGAGTTGTTGGTATAACCCAAGTATGTTTAGTGCAAACATAACTATAGCCAAACTTGTTTTGCGAAGAAAGGAAGAGAAGGAGGTTAAGACAACAGAAGGCAAAGACAGAGAGAGAGAAGATGGAAGCCAAATGAGGAAACTGTGTTCATATTATAAAAAAACTGTTTGCTTATGTTTTCAAACAATTTCTTGTTTGCTTAGAGATTCTTTTTAGATTCTGTCTTCTGTTCGAGATTTGGCATTGATCAGAGAACAAAATCATGCTAGATTAAAGGTTGCCAATTATCTTGAATATTTACATGAAGATTGTCACAAAAAGCAATATAATAAATAAAATTAGGCAAAATAATAGACAAAATGAAGGTGCCAGCTAAGAGACAACAAGTTACCTAGGGTAGGAGTAGTCTTGGGTGTTTGCCTACAATATGGATCTGGGCACAGCATTTCCACCGATGGCTTTCAGGTTGTTTACTCCGAGGACTCCACCTATCAATGGGCAGCACTTAGTCACAAGTGCTGTACCCGGAAGGAACTTCGCAGTGATGGAGGAACAATTTGCCAATATGGCCAATTTTGTTGTGGCTTTCTGTAGAGCAAAAGTGCAAGAAGGCACAATGCTGTTTTTAGCTGAAAACTACTCTGAGTGGTATAGCATGCCAGTTGTGGTTGTGGTGGTGTGTGTGTGTGTGTGTGTGTGTGTGTGTGTGTGTGTGTGTGTGTGTGTGTGTGTGTGTGTTGGGGGTGGTGTGGTGGGGTGCATATAAAATCATATACACTGCCATAACTTGACTGTGGTATTGTCATCAAAAACTCATGACATAGGCTTCGATTTCATCAAAACAACCTTGACCTAATGACTTTCCCTAATAGGCTATGCAACCCTACAAAGCACAAGGCCAAGGAATAGCTGTGCGCTAACAAGCAAGAAGCACAACACTTTCTTTCTCACATGAACTTTAAAACAAGTCAGACTTATTTGGGTGAGGAATCAGCATGTGACGACATGGTTGTGGAGGGTTTAAGAGACACCTCAGGGCTATTCTGCCCTAGTGCAGTAAATACCTGAAGAATGCCTTTAAAGTTGTCCTACTGCCCAGTCAAACATGCTGTAGGCATAATAGCGGTGATGCTTTTATGTACTTTCGTAAAAGTAAGAAGTACGTGATTTAGTCACAAGACAAAGGAGGTGTTATAAAGTGAACTTACAGTCTAAACTCAATTTTGACAAAATATGTAGTTGCTGCCTTTGGGCTTTGTAGGGCAGTATTATGTAGACTGGGTGTCCCACTCTGGGCCACAAAGAGACAACACTTATTTGAAGGGCATACTCACACTATGTCTTCCATAATGTGCCCGAGATTGTTTGACCTCCAAAGTCCCGTTCGTTCGACTATAGTGTTATTTGTCTGTACTGTACCGGGGAATTATATACTTACCTTACCTGTGCCTGGGCTTGCTTGAAGAGGTGGACCCTACTATGGGCTTGCTTGGTCACGGTGTACATCTAGTATGATCGCAAATGTGCCCCTAATTCATAAAATTCATAAAATTCATAAAATTCATAGCAAACACAAAACGACTAGGAGCACTGAGCTCGTCCATACAGTATGAAGGGCCAGAAGGCATGTACTGTATACACTGCGAGGGGGCAGAGGTCTTCAGCGTCTGCTGGCCAATGCTGAGGATGTTTAACGAGCCTGTGGTGTCCAGAGCTGAGCTGTCTGCCCTGCTGTGCTGTGCTGTGCTGTGCTGTGCTGTGCTGTGCTGTGCTGTGCTGTGCTGTGCTGTGCTGTGCTGTGCTGTGCTGTGCTGTGCTGTGCTGTGCTGTGCTGTGCTGTGCTGTGCTGTGCTGTGCTGGAGCAGCAGGCTGAAGGCGAGTGACCTCTGCAGACTCTATAACCCTTAGATGCATGACCCATCAATACCTACACTCTTCCATGAGTGGGGTCAAAAATGACCCCAATTATAATTAATGCATTTTAGAATGGAAATTGCTTTCATTTTGCTTAATTGGGGATTTTTTACTATATTTTGATCAACAAAATGTTGTTCTTTCATCACTTTGTGTGTGTGCCTGTGTGTATTTATGTGTGAATTTGCCCATGTTTGTGTGTTTGTATGTGTGCTCGTGTACAAATGAGTAGTGTAAGTGAGTGTGTATGTGCTCCTCTTTATAGGAGCATTAAGATGATAAGATGATCTCCTGTGGTGAGAGACAGCAATGACATAACATCACTAGTTTATAGTGTAATACTGTATTCTTACTTACACTTCTTACTGTGAACAGCCATAGTATTATACAGGCTAAATGACATTACATCAGAGAATGATTTTCATATTTTACGTATTAATGTACGTATTAATTTTACGTATTAATGAACACAAACTTGCAAGCCTATTCATGTTTTCATTTTAACTCTTCTCATTGTGAACAAGCTCAGCCTCAAGGCCAGCCTTGCTGCTGAAGTAGAAACTGCTCTCTCTGCTCTCTGTCTGCAGACTGTATAAACAAGCTCAGCCTCAAGGCCAGCCTTGCTGCTGAAGTAGAAATTGCTCTCTCTGCTCTCTGGTGGCACTGCCAGCTACAGGAGAATGCAGTCAAAGTGTATATACTGTAGCATCCTTTAACAATGTATATCCACCCACCCACAACCTGCATTTGTCAGTGCAAAAATCCCTCTACTTAAATGCTCAACAGAGCACCATATAAACTCATTGTAGCCAATGTACTGTAAAAAATAATTTCTATATTATTATATTATTTATATATGTTTTATAAAATAATATATGTGTTGATTTAAGTAACTGAAATTATCTTGCAGCTTATGTAAATATCTAATGTAAAATGCACGTTACAAAACTTGACATGAAACTCTGGAAATGACCAATACCTTGGTGATAAAAAACATAACTTGACTTGAAACACAAGTATTTTTTAAACTACCCTCTCCGAGAGCTAAACACACTAAGTTAGTAGGCTGGCCTTTCCACTGGTTTAAATATTTAGCACCGATAGATAACTCACACCAGTCAGATCATCTTTTTGCTTTTAGGCCGTTCAGACAGATACGCCTGTATCGATTCCAAGGTCATGGATTCAATTGATTCTCTATTGATTAACTTAGAACAATGTGACTTAGAAAAAGTTGTACCATTGTGACATCCTTCGCTATTTTTAAGTGAGGTGCAAGCAGGACAAAGAGAGTCTGAAAGAGACTAAGACTGTGTGGCACTCAAAGGGAAAATCAGATACATTTTTGGGGTCACATTGTTTTCTAACCATTGGACCACTCTTCCTCTGCTTGCTCTTGAGACAGATGTGTGATCACCACAAGTAAAAAAAAAAAACTAAACGGGAGCAACTGTGCGGACGTTCCATTTTGTTTCATTTGTATATTTTTGTTGTCCAGCATGTTTCTTTTCAATGTGCGCACCACTATTGTTTTTCTACAGAAGTCCTAAGAATCAGGGGAAATCTCTCTGATCAGGAGTAAAGTGAATAGAGATTGGCAATTGCCAAAGTCAGGTGTCACATTTATGTGTAATAAGCTCTAAACCATATGTTGGCATAAACTAACTGTAAGTCAAAGCAGCAAGATGACTTCACTGGGCGAAGCTGAGTCAACAAGTCATTAGCTTTACACTGTACAAGTCAACAGACTGGCCCTTAGAGGATAAACACACACTGCATACAGTAAATAGACTTGACCTTTGACATGCACTCTCTCACCCCTGTCAGCAGCATGCTGACTCTTATAATTGTTTACAATTTAGGTTGCAGTGCTGACGTAACAATATTATCTTGTGCAACACACCAGTATATATTTACAATAGACTCATACTTTATTTATTTCTTGTAACTGTATACACTCTACTCTCTTCACTACTCTTCCTGTCCCCCTACAGTCATTGCTGGTAAAGAGGGGGCTCAATCCCGGGTGGTCTTTGCCTGTGCGGGCAGGTCCTCAGCAGATCCTAAGGAAATATGAGGTGAAATTTAAAACATTGAAAACTCATGAGATTAAGTCGAGAAAGAATAAATTATGTTTGTGAGTTAAAGTAAATGCAAATATATATATATATATATATTTTTTTTTTTTTTTTTACTTTTTGACCGTATAATTTCTCACAGTGTTTCTGTTATTGAACAGGAACAGCAACCTGACCTGATTTCCCCTCCAGGAATAATAAAGTATTTTTCAATCCGATTCAGATTTTTCCCAGAGGGGATTTGCAGCCTTACTTCTTTCCAGTAAATCTCTCTCTCTCTCTCTCTCTCTCTCTCTCTCTCTCTCTCTCTCTCTCTCTCTCTCTCTCTCTCTCTCTCTCTCTTTCCCTGTATTTCTCTCTTTCCCCCTGTGTTTTTAACCTTTCACTGTAAGTAGAAAATGAACTCCAGGTTATTAGATCATTTCTTGTTGCACGGCAACGGAGTTTTGCATTTGACAGATGGATGAGTGTGGCCCCGATGGAATATGTCTGATTCCAAAAACAACCACCTTTCTCTGAGTGATGTCACATCCTGTCAAGTCACCACAGACACGGTTTGTCACGGCTACACAGATGCACTTGTGCCGCTCCCTTTGGGCTGTGCTACCAACCTCAGAAACATCAGTGACATCATCTTGCAGCCCCTTCCCCCCAACACACACACACACACAAGCACATACACCCACAAACACAGACACACACACACACACACACGCGCACACACACATGCACACACACATACAGACACACTCTCACACACACACACACACAAACACACACACACACACACACACACACACACACACACACACACACACACACACACACACACACACACACACACACACACACAGGAGAGCCGCTCTAACCCCCTCCACCCATGCTCCACCCCATCACTGCGAGAGCCACACGCTTTCCTCCTTACCTCCTCCCAGCAACAGACAGGTGATGACAGCAAACAGCAGTCAGGCCTGGGTTGTTTTTATTCCAAAATCATCGCCATGCTCCAACTGCCATAACTTCATAGAGACGTTATCATCGTTGGGAATATTCTCACCCCTCCCCTCGCTCAGCTGCTATTGTCATGGCGCTGTCTGTGCTATTTTTAACAATCCCATTATGCAGAGCGTCACTTTCCACCTACAGTAGTGATAAGAATAATGCCATTTTGTTTTGGCACTGTAGCAAGTCTTAATTCACTCATCACCAAATAGACACAGACACAGTGGGGTCTGGTGGGTTAACCACACCACGCTGGGTCAAGATGCTTCATTAAAAAAAAAAAACAAAAAAAAAAACAGAGGAGGTAGTGAAAATGTAATTTACATGAGGCACATTGAGATGTGTTTGAGAAAAAACAGAAAGCAGTAATTTGAAGTATATGAAAGAGACAGTAATCTGAAACAGATGAGAATGGCAGGGGTGAAATGGAACAAAATGATGGCTGCAAGGCACAAATGTGATGAGCGTACAGAGACGGAGAGAATAAGTCAGCTCTCTACTCTACCCAGATGCCCAATGTACTGTACAGTATACAGATAGATTATCTTACATGCAGCAGTAATTCCTCGTAAATTTGTCAAACAGAACTTCAAATGGAACTGGAAGACTTGAGGTATAGTGGCATTGTTGTGTGAGGTCTCCAATAATTTGATCCAGCTGTCGTCACATCAAACATCCCTGTGAGCTGTGACTGCAATTACCAGCTAAGAGTAACGTGACACTTGTGCACCATCGCGGCGGCGAAGCTGGTAAGAAGACCTTATGAGAAAACTGTTCGGGTAAAAAGTGCTTCTGTTTTGCGTCACAGTCGGTGAACGGTGATGGAAATGTGTTTGAGAGAAAGCCTCTGACAGCATTACTAAATCATGAAGCCCCCTCATCTTTAGGATGCTTCAGAATTCATCCAGTCAAGCTCGCTGCTTATTCAGCATGTTGTCTGTGTTATGGACTATGTTTCTGCCATCTCGCAGCCATAACACTCCACTCTGCAGCCATGCGATGTGATTTATGGCTATAGCATTATATATCTAGAGTGGCCTCGCATGCAGGCACAACCCACAACACTGGCCTGATACTGGAGATTTTTTATTTATTCTGTTTTCTTGTTTGCTGGTTTGTTTGTACATTTTTTACATTCCTACCACTAACATCATGGGTCAACAATGAATTTTAATGTGACCTTGGTGTTGGGCTTGTATAGTATATCAGGCTACCAGAATTGAATATTCTTCATAAGTCAACAATTAATTGTTTATGTGACAGGGCCTTCACATATTTTGTTTGAAAGTAGATGAGAACCGGAATGATCTATTATGCTAGCTGGACCATTGAGTTCTAGTGCCTAAAAGAAAAATGCTGTGGTAGAGCAAGGAGTCATTAAAGTTTCCACCAACTACCAACACAATGGGGCACCAACTACAGTAAACAAATCAACACCGAGCATCAATAGAAATATGGAGCCAAATTGCAACTTCTTTAATTGCCAACATAAGCTCTTTGCCTTGATGTCCATTTCAGCATTTTTGTTTCTTCAGAACAGCCTTTGTGTACAAATACCAGAGTCTGGAGCAGGAACAATTGAAAAAAAAAAGATAAGAGCATGTCCACTTTCAGCTGAGGCAGTTTTGCCAGCAGAGCGTTTTGCAAAGAAACACTGCCTCTTTTGAACAGCAATAGATTGTGTTTACAGTGCAGTTGCTCTAAATTAATCTCATTAGCCACACTTACAAATGTGTTGATGGCTAAATTAATTACTGTTATCCTCAAGCATGATACAGTAAAGTGTGAGTGAGAGACTGTGTAGTTTTTTTTAAGCAGTTTGAGTGAAGTCAGACTTCAGACTGAGCTGGTGTATCAGGCTCTTCGGGCTGTGCTCTGCTGGTCTGTGCTGGGTTTACAGCTATCCTGCAGCCTCTCCAGGACAGATGGCTAGTGAAATAAACAGCGTGTCGTCTGGTAATCATATGGCCAGTAAATGGAGCTGGTTAAAATCCTGTGGACTGACTACAGATGGCTCTCAGGTACTGTCACATGGATGACCATGAACCTGTGCTCCACTGTGTCCTCCAGAGATGGTTGAACACAGGATCCTGACAGGACTGTTGGAATAGAAACAGCAAGACACATGCTTGACACATATACAGAATATATGTCTTGTTGTTGTTTGTATATTTATTATTATTATTATTTCCCTTATTCTTTTATTGTCTTTTTCAAGTAACTATGTTTGACTGAGGTCATCAATTACAAATTAATGCATGTTCTTCCTTTGGCCTCATTGTCAGTAACAATTTGAAATTATTTATTTCTTTAATCCACATGACTGCTGACTGTCTTATTTTAAGATAAGTCCTAATATAGACATGACACCTCATACAATGAGACACGACATCTCAACTAATACCTTACAGTAATGCAGTCCTGTGCCAATTATCTTCTATATGTGAAGAAAAAGCATATATAATACTTTCCTTTGAGGGTGCTCAGAAATAGCTCTTTAGTGTAAGAGCCTGTGAGAGAGTGAGAGCTTCAAACACTCGCTGAGAGCATGAAAAGTGTCTATTTCAAACGCCAGTGAGTGGCTGACAGGGGGGAAAAATCTCTTCTGCGGTCCTCTTTTTTTAAGCAGACTAATTTCAAAGGGTGATGAATAATTGAATTAATCCAGCAGGTATTCCCCCCGCTAACTGGGTTAGCACGGATAGCAGAGAGCTGCTTCGGCAGTGGAGGGCAGCAGGCAGCCGTCAGCCAGCCCACACCGCCCCCGCGTCGTGACACCAGGGCGCCCCCACATCATGACACCAGGGCGCCCCCACGTCGTGACACCAGGGCGAAGGAAGTGTGTGGGTAAATATCCACAGGACCCCCCGTTCTCCCACAGACCTCTTTGCCCCACTTAACTGAAATGTCAAGTACGCCATTTCTCTGAATATATGGCCCTGCAGCCCAACAGCTCTGCAGCGTGTCTGTGTGTGTCTGTGTGTAATGTGATGCAACAATGGCAGCATATTCAGACAAAGGCCGCTCTGTGTGAGAAGCCCATTTGCCTGGTGTGTGTGTGTGTATGTGACAGTATGTATGTGTGTGTGTGTGTGTGACATTATGTGTGTGTGTGTGTGTGTATGTGATAGTATGTGTGTGTGTGTGTGTGTGTGTGTGTGTGACAGTATGTGTGTGTGTGTGTGTGTGTGTGTGTGTGTGTGTGTGTGTGTGTGTGTGTATGTGATAGTATGTGTGTGTGTGTGTGTGTGTTTGTGTGTGTGCTGTGTATGTGATAGTGTATGTGTGTGTGTGTGTATGTTGGAAGCTCGTGTCGGTGGAACTTGTGTGTGTGTGTGAGTGGCAGAGGGGAGTGTAATTTGCGTTGCGCCTCTGCTCTGTGAGTGCACACAGCTGCAGCCATGGAGACAGAGCGCTGTGGGACCAAAGCTGGAACAGAAAGCCACTGTTGTGTGTTTCTCTCTGTGCGAGTCTGTGTGTGTGTGTGTGTGTGTGTGTGTGTGTGTGTGTGTGTGTGTGTGTGTGTGTGTGTGTGTGTGTGTGTGTGTTCTCTCTGTGTGAGTCTGTGAGTCTGTGTTTGTGTGTGTATGTGTGCATCCTCGTGTCTGGGCATGACTTTGTGTGTGGCACTTTGAACTTCTTCATTTGTATGTGTGTGCATGGGTGTGTGTGTGTGTGTGTGTGTGTGTGTTGACTGTGACTGAGAAGTCACTTCTTTGAATGTGTAAGTTTGTGTTTGTGTTTGTGTTTGTGTATGTGCTCTCCCTTTTTCTATCCCCCCCCCCCCTGTATGAGTGTGTTTGTGGAGATGAGTGTGTTTATTTTTGTGTGTGTGTGTGTGTGTGTGTGTGTGTGTGTGTGTGTGTGTGTGTGTGTGTGTGTGTGTGTGTGTGTGTGTGTGATATTGTGCTCGTGCATCGTTGCACTCGTGCATTGTTGTGTCTGTGTGCGTCGTTGCGTCTGTGTGTGTGACAGAGTGTAGATCAGACACCACAAGGCTGGCTTTGATGGGGGTTAAGATGTGCTGACAGGCCCCATGCTAGTGTCTGGTCTCCGTGCTTCTCTCAGGGAGTCTGACCTCCTTTCGGTCTGGCCAGGTGCTCCTCCTCCTCTTCCTCCTCCTCTTCCTCCTCCTCCTCCCCCTCCTCCTCTTCCTCATCCTCCCCCCAACCCCCTTCCGGTCCTCTCCTCTCTTCTTCTCTCCTCTCTGCTCGCAATCAAACGTCTCAGCCCCCAGAGCAGGCCACTGTTTCAGCTGGCCGGCATCACGTCTTTTGATGAATGCATCCAAAATTTATGGGGGTGGATTGTCAAATCTAATAGTCTCTCTGAAGGTCAAAAAATATTAGATGCTGAATATTTTAGCAGTGTAGGGCATGAGCATCACATGAAAGTTGAAAGTTACTTCTTTTTAATTCCCATTCCTTTCTGTATAACCCCTTTATGATTTGATGCTCATGTTTTTATCAGCTGTTCTTGCACATTACCTATTGACATAAAATAACTGTGTATTCTATACAAATCATTCCGAGTCTATTCTGAAGGACTCTGTACCATTAGCCACCCAGTTACTTTATACCGAGAACACCTGTACTTCGCTGTGTGTAAAGATCTATTGCTTATTACTTTCAAAAAAGAAAAATAACCTAAATAGTATAAATATTCATTAATATCCCTTATCCCTTATCCATTAATACAACTATATAAATCCATGCAGAACATACAGTACATATATTACCCTTACAGTATGGGTTAAAATGCTAATTATATCAAAGAGGCCCTAGGGGGTAAGTTGCTATTAGCTCCTGGATGGTTACTATGGTGAAGAAACATGGCGTCCACAAAACAGCTGTGTGTGTGGAGGGGCTAAAGCAGATGCCTCCGTAGATCCCCTAATCTGCAGTCCCAAAGGTCACAAACACCCTCTAAAACACTAAATGTCATGGCAGACTTATCAGTAAATTGGATCTCGCCGTAAACCTAAGGAGGTTCAGCCTGCATTAGGTTTTCTATGGTTAACAGCGATTTCATTAAAGCCACATGCTGTAGGTCTTTCATCTGCCTTGTCTACTGGTGACACAGTAGCTCTAGGGTATTCATTATTTAAAATACCGTTTGTGGAGGGAGAGTACTGTATATCGATTGATTAAGACAGATGTTCTTCCTGAATCTGTCAATAACTATTGACAGGAAAACATATTGGCAGTTCTATCATTATGCGAAAAATGTCTAAATGTATCAATGTAACTGCAAATGAGCCTGTAGAATTATAGTTCAGTAGGATCTCTCTCTCTCTCTCTCTCTCTCTCTCACTCTCTCTCTCTCTCTCTCTCTGCCTTGCTCTGTCTCTTTTTCTATCTTTGTGCGTGTGTGTGTGTGTGCAAAACCTGAGGACTGCAACTTCTGTTCTGCACCGAATATATATAAGAGTGTGTCCACTCTAAATCTCTCTCAGACCATTTCTCTTAGTCCACTGTGGCCATTTGTGTGGAAGTCTCTCAATAAAAGTTCCACTATCCTTCGCACAAAAGCCCGTCTTCCTCAGGGGAAGAACTGAAACATCTACCCAGTGACTTCTAAATTGACTATATTCCACATCCCTCCTTGCTTACAGCACTTCCTTCTTTTCTGTTCTATTACACACACACACACACACACACACACACGCGTGCGCACACACACACACACACACACACACACACACACACACACACACACACACATTTATTCTGTGGGGAATCAATACCCAGGAAGAATGGGGTATAGAAATAGATTCCCAAAGATAGATCCCAGTAAATGCCAGCAATATATCCTCCTCTTCCATTAGGCCTGCAAAGGCCATAGCCCCAGACTATCATCACCTTGGGAGCTCATCTGTTTGAATTGCTGACAATTTCTTATTCATGGTTCCAGGCGAGAACAATTGTGTCATGAAAACACAACAGAACAAAAAAATGTGCTTTTGTTTAGGAAGTGTAAGACAGCACTTTGACAGGTACTAAACATGCCACCATTTCAAATGCAGTCAAAACTTCAACACATGCAACAAAGACCTTCCAAATTCAGACACCCTTGATATCATAAATACCAGCCTTGGGTGCTACAATGTACAACCAACCATGACATACTCTGCAACAATAACATCTATTACTATTCCTACACCCATCCTATATTTTCTGAGACAACTAGGACGTTTTAAGATACCATGACGTTTTAAGATACCTTTTCATGCTTCTCATGACATTTCAAGACACCTTCTCTGTATTTTCTCATACAGCACTTCATACAATGCATGGTTATGGAATGTACATAATTAAATTAAATTAAAGTAATTCATTGACCACAAACAACAGCAAACAAAAGCAAAATATAAGAATGGAGAACAAGATAACAGTTAGAGGACAAATTGTTTGAAACTAGGTGTGTGCAGGGATCTTCCACCTCAAATGACAGAAGGCAACAGCTTTCAAGATGGCTGTCTCTGATGAAGTCTCTACTTCACAAAAAACTTCCCTTCTTGTCCATACTTAGAACAAAAGCTTGACAGACAGCTTCATGTTTGAAATGATGAAGAGCATTCTGTTTCTTACACTGCTCAGCATAGATCACACATATGCTTTGAGAGGAAATTGGAATAGCGCTGTCACATAGAGACGTGTCAGAAGAACCATATGCCAGCCTTCATTCTCGACTGCCACAGGACTCGAAAGGAACTAACAGGCAACATGTGGAGGCTGCCTCATTTTCAGTTCCCCCTCCCACACAAACACGCACACACACATACACACACATTCACACACACACACACACACACACACACACACACACACACACACACACACACACACACACACATACACACACACACATGCACATACACACACACGTACACTCACACGCACACACACACACATGTACATACACACACATACACTTACTTGCATGCACACACACACACACCCACACACACATATACACACACACACATGCACATACACACACACGCACACTCACTCGCACACACGCACACCCACCCACACACACACACACACACACATACACACACACGCACTCGCACACACACCCACACACCCACACACATACACACACACGCACTCGCACACACACCCACACACCCACCCACACACCCACACACACACACACACACACACACACACATACACACACACACGCACTCGCACACACACACACACCCACCCACACACACACACACACACACACACGTACACACAGAAAGCTTTTATCTCCTCTGTTGTTCGGGAGTGTCTTGCCCCTCTAAACCAGTGTGCCCCTCGTCCCCCTACCTGGTGCTGCCGCATGCGGACGACCGACATTAGTCTTCATTAAGGAGCTGCTTGCTTTCCCCGAAGCCTCAGCCCCGGCTACAGATTCAATTAAGCCTGCAGATTGGGCTCCGCCATCCTCATTCCTGGAGCAAGAGAGAGAGAGAGAGAGAGAGAGGGAGAGTAGGATTAGATCATAATCTTTTCCAAGGAAGATCAGGCTGCTAGGAGCTTTGAGTGGCTCATTTAACCACCTGAAATACTGAGCAGGAATATTCATTAATGTCTGTCATCTGCTCAGCACATGTTGGATAGATCGTCTCCTCCACATAACCAGAGCCAGACAAAGTCAGACATGTGCACAGACACACACAGACACAGATTTTTCTCTGATTGCTTACACACTACAATATAAAAAGTAACGGTGCAGTTACTCTGTTTAGTAGTAATAGTATGGGTCCGGTTTCCCAAAGCCTTCTTACAGTAATGCTACATCACTGTATGTAAATCGCCCCTTAACGTCTGTCCAAAGGTGATGGTACAAAACCCAAAATGGTCGTAGGTTAAATATATCTTTTAGTATTGTTTCAGCTTACATTGCTAGTTGCTAGCACAGTACAGCTCTCAACCTGTAGTAGGCCTACCATGTTCAGGCCGACGTGATCAACAGCGAAACTTACAATAGAACATTGACTGTAAAGTGCCAATGTCTCGTAATCCTGAGGTACAAACACAGTGAAGTTCAACCGCTTTGTAGAAGTTACTATAATACAGCTGCTCAAACTTTTAAATGTCCACTTTATATCATCCCATTTTCCTGGCTAAAACTGTATAACATGACGTAAACATTTAATGGTTCAAATGGCAGTATTATAGTCACTTCTACAAACCAAATGAGTTTCGCAGTATCTTATCTGAGTCTCTCTTAGCGTGACGTTATCTGGAAACGAGGTCCTAAGCCAAAGATAATTGCTGGACAATGAAGATTTATACAATCCCATTCCATTCTACAACCTTACACTCAAACAGCAACATATTGGCTCAACTTTGCACTATAAACATGGTCTCAGCTTCACAGTTTTTCCAAAACACTACACAGATGGAGCTGCAAAACATTTATCATATTTCTTCGTTAGGAACGCCAATCGAACATAACGTGTCTTCCCTGTCATTTCAAAACACTGCCTATAAAAATACTACACTCACCGCCCATGAATTTATGATCAAACACAGGTGTTGGGTGTTAAGACACAATCAGGTGTATTCACTGTCAATGCACTGCATTGCAGATAAACCTACTGTAAATATTTTATTAGAAATATATAATTTAAAATTCATTGTCAGCAGTGTCAATCTTGTGTAATGTTTGGTGAATGTACCCAAGTATGTTACCAATAAATCTGAAAAAGATGAAGCCCAGATTATGTCAACAAAAAATGCCAATATTACAAAATGTGATAAGATCGACCACCTTTGTGTGAAATTTGCAGACAAAATAAAAAATGTATAACTACAGTAACTTAAGTGTAAACTGTTTCATTTTGCAAAAGATCTGAGGTGTTCTGATTGTTAGGTGTATGGTTGTGTTAGGTGTGTGTAGTGTTTAGACAAAGTGGTCCCAGTTGTTTTTTTTAATTGTGCTTAAACAATTGCTAAAAAAAATAGTAATAGCCTAACATTTCCATAATTCCGGTGGCCGTTTGCATAATGTTTTTATTTACACATTTTGGAAAACAGAGACCACAGCTACCTCCTTAGTCCTTTTACTTTGCCAGAGTAGCTAATAGCTCCCTGGGCTGATATAAGCCCTTTGTGGAACTGTGCTAAACCACAGAGGTGTAAACTCATGGACTGTGATAACTGTTTGAGGGAACAAGCTGTTGGTCTATATAAGCATGGAAACTCAACCCCTTTCAGTAATTATATGATTATGGCATTACATGCACATTTGTTCATTTCTTTGTTTAGTTGTTTGTTTGTTTGTTTGCTTGTTTGTTTGTTTGTTTGTCAACATGTTTGGGTCAGCTGGCATGGGGCCACTGTTGTCAGATAAAATAGAAAACAAAGAATCAGGAACTACATAATTACTGTGTTGATTCAAAGTGGGAAGGACTTAAATGTGGCACAAGGCCCCTCTTTAAATAGGAGTCTCAGCCCTCAGGTGTGGGTGACAACACTGGCTGTAATACTATGTGTTTGACTGACACAGAGCCAATTAGCTGACCATTCTGGCTAGTTTCCAATAAAAGAACAGCAGCGGATAAAAGGTAAACATTTACCAAGAGCTGTTTCGTAACTCTGGACAGCGGTTAGTAAGATAAGCTGAAGTATTTGTGGCTAATATTTGCATTACTGTCCCACTTCTGTTTTAACAAAGCAAGCAGTGCTACATGCTATCCATAAAAATAATAATAAATAATAATAATGTTGTCCAAAAAAAGTTTCACATGGTTCTTTGGCAGTATACCCACCTTATAGCATGCCTAATTTAACATACGCCTTATATGTCATCTCTTACCTTTAAAGAGAGAAGAAATTAAGCAATTTCAAAGTTGGCTTTGTTTTACAATGTTAGTATTTGATATAATTAAAAAGGGATTTGATTAGATGTAGTAATTTAATTAACAGATATCTCTGTAAATGGTATTCAAACTAAATATCAATTAACAGCTGACAGATTTTCTTTAATCCCTTGCATACATTTAACTTAAAAATAGGGCCTGGACAGCATGTTAATGTGGAACTTACACTGTAGAAAGGTTAATATCGTCCATCACCGGTGCTGGCTCATTATAAATGAATCCACGGCATGCTCATTTAGGCTTTCTCTCACTTCAAATAAGACTATTTAAGCTAATCGAGGTGAGACCAACAATGGACTAACTGTGTATTCCTTAACATGAGGGGGTAAAAACAAGATAGTGAAAAGTTCATGTAGGACCTGAGCCTGGATATCCATTACAATATTTCCATTAAATTTGACCTTTTTCTCTAGTTTCCTTACAAAGCATTGAACATTATTATGGATGCCTTACTTATCCAAAGTTTGGTTGCCTCATTCTGAGGCTATCTAGATGCAGCAAGCAGTGTGTTGCAGTGCTTTCCCTACATGGTGCACAAACAGTAAACAAGTAAACATCTCGAATTCGACCCAGGACTGCCTAGTGCTCTTCAGTATGGAGGTGTGCTGTTTGGATGTTTGGGTGTTCTGTGATTGAAGCACTGACTGCATGCATGCATCTGTTCTCTAATTCGCCGTGACCCTGTGCTGTCACGCAAAATGGCTGCTCAACAGATTTTGAAATTGTTTGATGGGAAACTGAAAAGAAATTGGTGGCAACCAGGTGTTATGACACCACTGGAAGTAGCACAACTCAGGAAAGTAGCATTAGTCTGTAAGTTAGTAATGCATCACTCTTGCTCTCTCATTCTCTCTCTTTCTCTCTCTTACTCTGTCTATCTGTCTGTCTCTCACTCACTTCAAGGTCCCTCAGCCCCAACCTTATGTTCACATCCAAGAGTGAGAAAGAGTCTCACAAATATCTTCTCTACTAAATTCGGTCTTATCTCTGACTTTTGGGCCACCCTGGCTTTTGTTGGGGAGGTGAAAAAGCTTCTGTGAGCTTGTAAGGTGTGTGTGTGTGTGTGTGTGTGTGTGTGTGTGTGTGTGTGTGTGTGTAGCCTTGGGCATTTCGGTGTCACTGTTTGTATTAACTGTGCTCTGCTCTGCTCTGTAGCCGCATGGGTTGCCTCTGCGGTGCCTATAGCGGGTGTTGATAATGCCGTGATAGCTGAGAGCAGGGGTTTGTGGGGCACCGGAGTGAAACGGCTCTTCAATGCTCTCCTGCCATTCAGTCCCATCTGCTGGCCTGCACTGATAGGCCCATCTGGTCCGGCAAAGGGCATCTGATCTGCAGCTAGTGGGAGACACTTACTATGCTAAAGCAGACTCTCTCTCTCTCCACCAGTGGGGTTTATGTCCACTGTGATACATACAGAGTCACATCACAGTGTATGTATCTCCTGAGAGAGAGAGCTCAGAGAGAGAGAGAGAGATATATTTCTCTTTCAGTTATTGAATATAGTTATTATATATATGAACATAGGAAATGCAACATATCACATGACTTTGCCAAATACACAACATGAGTGTTATGAATATGAATGTTTTTGACGCGATTGTTTTGCATAAAAGACAGAATTTCTATTATATTTGTGCTACTTCTGATTATATATTAGTTTGTAAAAGTACATTTCACAGTCTCTCATTCATCTTGAAAACATTCACCCCCTTTTTTCATGAAGGAAACTTGGCACGTCTGCTATTTTTCACCTTGTCTAAAACTCACCCATTTCCTGCCAGGGCTCTGTAGGTTGTCAGCGTAAGAGACAGACTGGCTCTGGCAAGAGTGTAAGATGTCAGTGCGCGAGCTGAGCGCGTGTCTGTCCATGCCTCTCTCTGCTACAGACTGCCAAGGTAGCATCCTTCAGTGGAGGATTCAGAGCCGAGGCAGACCACTGAGCCCCTTTCTTCTCCAGCACAGCACACACAGCCAGGTAAGGTAGGCTTCAGAGGGATGCCAACAGGGTGTGTGTGTGTGCGTGTGTGTGCGCGCGCGTGTGTGTGTATGTGTGTGTGTGTGTGTGTGGTGTGTGTGTGTGTGTGTGTGTGTGTGTGTGTGTTTCTTAGTACCCTGTGGCATCCTCAGTCACAAACAAGGGTTCAGGTTCAGTTCAAGAGAAAAAAAAAATGAATTCTGAATTTAATTTTTTTTTTTCCCCTGTTTACAACCAAATAAAGCTACCAGTTTTATAGATACCAGCAATTAGTCACTTTCAGATGTTTTGATTGACAACCAACGATATTGATGTAAAATAACTAATATAAAATAATTAAAGTTAAGTGTGTTGACATTTAAAAAAAAAAAATCTTAAGTCAGGATATTACTACAAGATTTGCCTTTAAATTGACTGGCAAATGGGTGATACATAATGAATAAAACAGGTAATATATTGTGACTGCTTCACCGGCAGAGTCTGCAGAATATTTTAAAATGTTTTTGAAGAGTTTTGAAGATATTTGTTGATACTTGTTGATATTGACCCAATCAATCAAATCCCGCTGAAGCACCTTGTTGATTGGCTGGGTATGAGTTCTGGGTATGACTCACTCCTGCTGAATACTTTTGTCTGCCATCCCCCGAGTCAGGATTGTAAACTCAATAAAATTTGGGATTTATTGTGGGTGGAAACCCATATGTCCCTATATGTCCTCTGCAGAGGCTCAGGTTGTAAATCAACAATGTGTTGAAACTCTGTGAACTAAAATGGATGGTTAGGGGAAACATTAGGGTCTGGGTTGAGGTAAACAGTAGATAGAATGAAGTTCTTTTGCTAATTCTCTGCAGCCATAAAGTGGTAAAGTACACTGTAGGTTTAGCAGGCTGACCCTACCGACACTTGTTTAATGCAAAACATCTGTATATACTGCATGTATGTAAGCAGAAGGTCTGACTTGTGACGTAATAAAAGCCATGGTCACATGAGCACCTATATAAAATTTACAAAGATGAATTGTACAAAAAATATATATGTACAAAAAACGAAATAAAGAACCCTTAGTCCATGTCTACAAAGGGAAACTTAATTCAATTGTATTACTTATAACATATAAGTCTTTGTTGTACGAGGAATATAATACATTTTGCAGTTATCCTTAATAAGTCATATATGAGGCAGAGAACACTCCTGTAAGGTTTTTGTATTTCTTTTTTGACACTGGCATCCATAAAACTGAATGGAGAACTGAATGCAGCAAACACACAGTAGAGCAGAATGGGCTGCCAAGATCAGATGTCAGAATAGCACCTTTAACATCCCCCAAACATTCTGCCAAAACCTCAGATAGCAGGAAGAGAAAACATAACACAGATAACAACTGCCCTCCGCATCAGGACCAGAGGCACTCGCCCTCAGACGAGAGGCAAGGGCGACGGCCTCATATTTTGGGATGGTGAAGGTTGCGGGGTGGGCCGGGAAGGGGGTGGTCATCATCTGCATCTAAGCCTGTGACATGAAACACGGGGGAGGCGGGCAGCTCGGGCAGCTCGGGCGGGGCGGGGCGGGAGGCTTACTTGGCACTCTGTCCACCCTCAGCAGCCACGGCAGCTCAAATTTGGGTCAGATCTCTGCACTCCCACCCACCCACCCACCCACCCCCTCAAATAGCCTTGCTGAAGGGCCTGGGAGCAGTGTACTGCCAGAGCGCAGCACCACAGCCAGACACCAGGGCCAGGAGCAGCAAAGGCAGGCTTTTAGTGCACTTAACACGGGAGGAAGCACAATGGCAACCCAGGCTTTGCACAGAGTAATTTGTACCTCTTTCATTTAATTTTGGACATGTTTTTTTTTTTGTTTTAAGTCAAAGGTCTCTGTTAAATGCATGCTACTACCACTACTAGTACTACTACTATAATAATAATAATAATAATAATAATAATAATAATAATAATAACACATATAAATATAAATATAACAATTCTATGCACATTGTAATGCACATAGGAAAAGGACAATTTTACCTGAGAAATGTGTAATATGGCAACAATTGTTGTGCAGAGGCTATTTATGTTTGTTTGTTTGTTTGTTTGTTTATCGCTTAAGAACAATAGCAAAAAGTGGTAAAAACAACAAAAACGATATTTGTATTTCTTTCCTACTCGGCACCGACAGTGTAGTAATGCACAGTATTAAAAGTGTAAGATAATGTTGAGGTTATAATAAACAAACAAACAACAAAAAAAAAGATATCAATATTATGTGCATCGGGGATTTAGGACTTTCACATAACTTACTCTGTGGGGACAACCTGAGTCATCTGTTTCCAGTGTTCCTTTTGATGACTCATGCAAGGGACACACCCCACAGTGCGATTCCTCATGTCCCCAGATGGAGATGTTATTTATGTATTCTTTATTTCTGTTGTAGTGGACTCTGGTTTCCACTTCCGTAAGACACAATAGCAGTACACTGCAATAACAGCTTGCCAATAACGTTCTTATCAGCGGGGCATTAATGAGCCCCTAAGGAGCCATTCTCCAGCTCCAGCAAACCATCAGTTTCACAGACGTTAATGATAGCAACCTCGTGAATAAGACTAAAACACTGTCCAGTGCTAAAATCAGTCAGTGTTGCTCCAGATTTTCTCCTGCTTCCGAATGAGGAACTTGAGCACGGAGGGAGTTCAGTGTAGGCTTAGTACACACATCCTTTCCTCGTTTAATGAGTGCATCCAATTTCAAAGCTCAACAGTTTCGTTGATTGCCTGTACACATGTTGTGTTTTCTGAGCTGTGGCTTCACGTGTTCGATATTGTTCCTCAATCCAATCCTATTTGTTTAGCTGGAGCAGAAGATGCCTGTTGCCTTCATTCGCCTAGAGCAGAGCAGAGCAGAGAAGCCCAGTGTCTATGCAGTCAGTGTAAGATGTGCAAAAGCAACCAAGATATCTGTTTTCTTCCACTTTCCGGGCAGGCAGCATCTCATTTCTGTCTTGTGTACCTGCTGGAAGGGATGGGAAGGGGGGGATAGTGTAAAAATATTCTTTTGTGCTAGGCAGATTGGATGATGTTAGCCAGCTGCCATTCTCGGTGGACTGTGGTGTCATATGTCGTTTCCATGGCAACTGATTACGCGCCCTGTCAATGCTTAGGTGTGTAGCTGACGGCTCTGGGGTGAACTGTGAGACAAAGTGTTGAGCCGCCCTGACAGGCTTAGCCAGCAAACAAACACACACACACACACGCACACACACACACACACACACACAAACATATATATATATAGACATGTTGGGAGGATGAAACAAACCAGGCTGAAAGGAAAAGCATGATGTCTTCGTAACTGTCTTTATTGCACCAACACTTGAAATGTATGTGCAGTGCAGGCGTGTGTGTGTGTGTGTGTGCGTGTGTGTGTGTGTGTGTGTGTGTGTGTGTGTTAGTAGGAAAGAAAAGAAGGAAGTGCTGTAAGCATGGAGGGATGTGGAAGATAGTCAATTGAGGAGTGGCTGGGTATTTCATCTGCCCTGTTGCCTTGCTGTCTGTGTGCAAAAGAAGAGAAACACAGCTGCATCAAAGTGCCTCTTTAGCAAACATCACACCAATCCATGATCCCTGGGAGAGAAGTAATTAATATACTGCAACGTGTCAGGAACCTCTAATGTGTTTTTCTCTTTTCTGTAAAGTTCTGCTTGTAACTGCTTCTACCGGTTTTGCCTATTTACCACTTACATTTGGGGGGGGGGGGGTGTAGATAGATAGATAGATAGATAGATAGATAGATAGATAGATAGATAGATAGATAGATAGATAGATACATGTAGATAGATAGATAGATAGATAGATAGATAGATAGATAGATAGATAGATAGATAGATAGATAGATAGATAGATAGATAGATAGATAGATAGATAGATAGATAGATAGATAGATAGATAGATAGATAGATAGATTTTCTTCACCCATACCCCCTTTTTTCTGTCAATATATATTGTATTACATTCTACAGTATGAAAAGTAAATGGATCTGTAGCTGTGCAAATAAAAAGCACAAGGTGCATTGGGCATTGCCACGTAGGGGTTGGGTCTTTCGTCTCCTCTCCTTGCACAGAGGGGGGTGGGTGTATATTGAAACAGCGGGGGCCAGGAAGAGCCTCCTGTGGCGGCCATTATTGCAGCCGGGTGGAAGGAGCCTCCGCATGTGAAAAAAAACCACTCCGGAACCGGCGAGTATGAAAACACTCCACAGTATGACCAGTGGGTCGTGCAGGGGGATGTAGGGAGTGCCAAGAGCTGACCATTACGCTGAGCAACATTAACATCTGTGCAATATCAACACGTACTGAGTGTGATGGGTTAAATGCAGAGATCAATTTCATTGGGTGTAAAAGTAATAAAATTACTTTTAAGTTGAATTTGGAGACTCAGTCAGCCTAGTGGTTGAAAATCCAGAACAAGGTTTATTCTTAACATTAAGGACATCACAGACAGACAGATAGACAGACATATACACACAGGACAGGGACACGACAAGACAAGACAAGACAAGACTAACTCAAACAGTGGTTATTCTGACCTTAAATGTCTGTAGACAGCCAATGGCTGCACCCAAGGTTACACCCAAAATGCATATGCAATGTGTTTGTTGAGTACTACAGTCTTTTCCTAATCAGATCAGAGGTGCCAAATTGTCTGTATGCTAATCCACCAGACAGGGACGGTTATTCAGAATTAAGTTAAGGAAGCCAGTTATTCACACCTCATAGCTCAGCCAGAGACACATACAAAGCTTTTGATCCTAATACAAGAGTTCCAAAACCAACCAAGGAATTTGAAATAATAATAAAATGTTTCAACATTAAAATGCTATTTACAAGATTATTATTATTACTCAAATACCATCAGGTGCACTGTGCGCTGTGGTGTGGTGTGCTGTGTGTGATCACAATGAGAAATGTTCCTTCACGAGTGAACATTAACTTACTCCTCTTCCCCTGCCTATGCCCCTCATGATACATGACTGAGGAGTTTTAGGTTCGTACTTCTCATGAACAACATTTTAATTGGTGGGAAAGCTGCATGCAGGCAGCCAGACAGCAGACCTTGAGTGGTTTCCCACTTCAAAGTGTGTCTCCTAAGCGAAGCCGTAATTCTCACTTGATCACTTCAAACAGAACGGCACAGAACAGCCTGCTGGGGAAGATCAATACAAATTAAATACAAGGCCCCATTTGCAGGGGTGAAGATACCCACCAATTTCACATTTTCCCCCGCCCACTCCCATCCCATAAAGCATTACAGTAGCTCAGGGAACCATTGCTAGAGTTCAAACTACTTCAACTTAGTCTGGCTGTCGCACCGCGCTCGTAGACGGAGCTTGGTCTGGCAAACCTCCCATAGGCAGGAAGTTCTCAGAAGTGGGGTCAACGGGCGTTTTTTCAAATGCATCTGTGTACTACTGGACAGAGCTACAACCAATTAGACCACTGATTCCAATAACAAATGTGTCGTGTTAGTTTTTCATTGGTGCACGATTTTTAGGGCAAAGGAAATATAGCGTCACAGGCAGTATGGCCGAGCCCAGGCTAACTTCAACTAACAAGATAGACCAAACGTTTTGCAGGGGTGAGATAAAAAATAATATATACAATTTAAATGTTAAAAAACAACGTCAAGGTGTCTACATAAAGGTGACATGAGGCCTTTATAAACATGTCATGACATACCATGAACATTAACGACACTTCATTCATATTTATACTCACTGTCATTAAGTGTGGTAGCGAATAACACTTAAAGCCAACTGTCATAACCATGAATGAAGTGTCATTAATCTTCATCATATGTGCCATGCCTTGTCTACACCATGCTCATGTTGCTCTTATGTAGACACCTTCAAATAACGTGTTTCCAAAACACTGTACACTGTATGTTTTACATTATTACATTACATTACACTTAGCTGACGCTCTTATCCAGAGCGACTTACAGATATTTACAGGGTTTCAGTTACAGTCCCTGGAGCAGTGTGGGATTAGATGCCTTGCTCAAGGGCATCTCAACCATGGGTAGGGCAGGATTTGAACCAGCAACCTTCTGATTGCAACTCCCTAACCACTAGGCCACAGCTGCCCAGCTGTATGTTTAGGCCTCACTTTCCTTAGTTTCCTTCTGGATCAATAAAGTACTGCTAACTACTACTAACTCTGCTCTACTCTACTCTACAGGAGCTTTAGATATTCACCTTATATTAAATTGCAATATATCAGATATAAAGAGCATTATGCCTATTTAGACCTGAAAGTATTTAACATATTTTAACTTATGTTTAAAAAAAAATTGCCACAAAATTGTCTCTCTGTGAAGATAAGACAGGACTTTGTGTATTATTTGGCTAGCATTTTAGAAGTTAAAATGAAAGTGATTTGCAGGCAAGTGGCATTTAAAGGAAATGCCTATTATGGCTTGCAAACGTGTGTGTGTGTGCATGTGTGCGTGTGCGTGTGTGCGTGTGTGTGTGTGTGTGTGTGTGTGTGTGTTTGTGTGTGTGTGTGTCTGTCTGTTTATCTGACTGTCTGTGTCTGTGAAAATGTGTGTTTCAGTTGTAAGCTTTGTACCATTTTAAAGCTGTCAGAAAATGTGATATAAACACTCTGTTCAGGTACTTTGCTCTTTTCATGTTTTTGGATCCTTAAAATATTCATTCGTGTCATTAATGCCTGCGCAAGAGCCCTTGTGTTTTAAGTGGTCTGGCTCCTCTGCTTCATTAATGGCAGATCGGCATGTTTGTGAAGCTGTGTGTTTGTGTGTATGTCTCCTCCATGATGAAAGGAGGTACAGTAGGAAATTAGAGACATAGCCCAAGCACAGATACATAGAGGTAGGAGAAGAAGTTATCCTCTAACAAACTTTTGTTCCTATTTTATCACTTAGCACTTTCAGGAGTTAGCACCTACCACTTACGACTTTGGATGTTCATTAATGGCAGATCATTTGGGAGGTAAGCTGTGTGTTTGTGTGTGTGTGTGTGTGTGTGTGTGTGTGTGTGTGTGTGTGTGTGTGTGTGTGTGTGTGTGCCCTCCATGATAAAGAGAGGTAGAGGTGCTACGGTACCTCCCCCTGCACCCACACACATGCTTCGCCCTCTTCTAGACAATTCTGCTGTCGTAAGCATGTCCGCATCTTTAAAAAATGGAATAATAATTGTTATTACAAATAATAAATTGTGTGTGTCTGTGTGTGTGTGTGTCTGTGTGTGTGTGTGTGTGTGTGTGTGTGTGTACCCTCTGGCTTTACTTTGTCGAGCTCTAAAGTTCCAAAGTTGAATGAAGCCAGTGCCCTTGTTCTCAGGCACTCTGCGCAGCCTTTGCCTGTGACACTCAGGCAGAACTCTTTGAAACACACCCATGACTTTGGATCCGCTCTTTGCACTCACCTGCTTACTGCATCATGCGGGTATATTTAGGGATGTTTGGACTTTGCACATACACATGAATTACTCTATTAATCATAGCGAGTCGTCCAATTGACTCTTTTTGGAAAAAAAAAAAAAAAAGCGGGCATTGTTTAGGTGTGCAAAGAGAGTCCCTGCTCTTTTTTTCCTGTCCTGTCATAGCCTATTTCTCTGTGTTCTGACCTGTGCTTTGGTGCTGTTGAAGGTGTCCCTGTCTTTAGCGATGTGTGCAGTGCACAAAAAGTGGGGTGGTGTTTGTGTGTACTGCACGCTGGCCGCATCCTCTATTTTGGTCTAGGACACCCTTGTTGAGTTAGCAGAATGGTTATGCGAGGCCTCTGCATTTTTTCCACCCAACCCCAACCCCAGCGGTAGCGAGCGGGACGCGTGGGTATTTTTAAACGTTGCCTTTGTCCTCGGAGAGGCATCTAACACACAGGGTGTCACACCCTGGCACCATCCTCCCTTCCTTCGCGCGGACAGCGACGCCTGAACTCGCTTTTGTGTGAGATCGGCCAAACGCTGGCGAACAAATAATCCGCATCTCCTTTCAAACACGACAGGCATGGCCAAAAAGGGGAGCCGGTTCTTCTTCTCCTTCCACACTCTCATTTGTAAACGTCTTTTCCTCTTTGGGCCTCTCTTATGACACATTTTCTTAGACTGTGAAACATTAAAGCCCCCTCATTATAACCCGTCCTTAAAAAGTGCTTCCTCGATCTTTTACTTTCTGACACTGTTGCGGACATAGTTTACACCACCGTTAGTCACTGCGGGCCTTTTTTGGTTAGACTTTCCTGGAAATTAGAGACGTTATCTAAGAACAGATACGTACAGGTAGAAATAATCCTCTACAGAATTTTTGTTCACATTTTAGCATGCTAGTGTCACAGTGGTCGTAATGGGTTACCAACGTTGCCCGTGACCAGGCAACTCAAAGACAATTAAGAACGTGGCAGGCAGAGAAATTACAAGTCGGACACGGATGTAAAAATAAATATAATTTATTACAGACAATGTAGGATAAAAGCAATTGGTAAAAAAGGAGGATTAAAGTTCTTCGGGCTAGACCAAGTCCACGATATGTCCTGTAAGTAGCAGAAAAAGCTTCGCTTCCCAAGTCCGCCCCCACACCAAGGAGCAGCAAGCGACGGCGGAGGAAGCGAGTGGCAACAGCAAACACGGCAGGGCAGACAGACAGGAAAACAGCAGCAGCAAACACGGCAGGGCAGACAGGCAGGAAAACAGCAGCAGCAAGCACGGCAAGGCAGGCAAGCAGGAGGGCAGCAGCAGTAAGCACGGCAAGCAAGGAGGGCAGCAGCAACAACGAGCCGAGCAGCGCAGTCAAGCCGAGCCGATACTGCAACACAGGAAAGGGGACACGGCAGCCAGCAGCACAGCCACAAACTGCAAGGATTGATGCGAGGAGCCTGGACACTTACTTTGCCGGGCACAGACAAAGTCTGTGACCCGGTGGTGTAATAGCGCAGAATAGAGACCGCCGGGAACCTGGGCCAGCCTCTCACGCCGATACTGGAACACACGAAACACAGCGCCAGAACAGAGCGAGCAGACCACATACAGGGAAGGCACGGTACAAGCCTCAAACACTTACTTTGCCGGGCACAGACAAAGTCTATGGCCCGAAACTGTTGTGTGAGCCTGTTCTCAAACACGGCTGCCGGAGTCCTGGCCAGCCTCTTCCCTCCCCGCAGACAAAGCCTGGTGATCCGCCGTCTGGTGCCGTCTCCGCTGCGTCCGAAGGCTCAATGACCTTCCTGCTGCCCCCTTGTGTACTACCTGCTCAACGAATCCATAGCAAACCCAGCCCCGCACACACCTGGCACATAATTAATCACAAATCAGCCGTCTCTACCAGGATTGGAGGAGGTTAATTGGGTCCATTATCAGGCTGCAAATGGAACACCGGGGAAAGTCAGACAATAAAGAAATGGGGACACACACTGCAAACGAAATAAACCACAGCAATCCCACGCAAAATCAAATGACACTGCAAACCAAAAGACACTACAACCAAATTACACACATCACACACTATCACACCGTGACACTAGCACCTATCACTTTTCATTTTTATTTTATTTAAATATGGTATGTTTACCTGTATATGGTAGAATTCGTTGTGTACACAATAAAAAAGTTTTATTTTTTTTAAATGTAGGCCTTTTAGCTTAGAACTGCATTTCCCATGCTAAAGTTCTAATTGATACCTGACACAGGTGTCCTGTATCAAGTTCTGTATTTTGAACCCCATGCTCTGACTGTAGTTTTCTCTGCTCCAAGAAGGTCAAATGACCGAGAGTTTGCAGATCTGAGTAAAACTTTCTGCCCAGATTTAAGCATGCAGCAGATTCTGCAGTCTTTCTATAACCTCTGCGATGAAATGTGCTGTATAGACACACCTGCCTTCTCTTCACCTGCCTCCCTAACCTGTACCCTAGGCACCTTGTGCTAATGTCACCTGTCTCTGTTGCAGCCCCGCTGGGCCTTGAGAGAGAGAGAGAGAGGGTGCGCGTGCACATGCGCGTGTGTGTGTGTGTGTGTGAGTATGAGTGTGTGTGTGTGTGTGTGTGTGTGTGTGTGTGTGTGTGTGTGCGTGCTACTGGGTGTGTGTGTGTGTGTGTGTGTGTGTGTGTGTGTGTGTGTGTGTGTGTGTGTGTGTGTGTGTGTGTGTGTGTGTGTGTGTGTGTGTGTGTGTGACATGTCAGCGGCTCTAGCTGAAGGCAGCACTAAAGCCCTGGTGCCTCAGGGTCTAAAGGTGACTTGCTTTGTATTTGGCTCTCTTGAATGGCAGGAGAGGCCTTTTCAGAAACCTTCTGCATTCTCAGCGTAGACGAAGAGCCCTTGTCAGAACCCTTCTGTTTTGCATTCTCAACTTAGAAGAAGAGGCCTTTTCAGAAACTTTCTCTATACAGTACTGTATGCACCTATCCAGGGATGCGTTTCCCAACACCATAGTTGCTAACCAGTTAGCAACTTAGTTGGTTGGCAATGGGAAATTGCATTGCAACCAACAAAGTAGCTAACTTAGTTAGCAACTACGGTTTTGGGAAACGGACCCCTGTATGGTTCAAGAGGAGCCGAGCAAGGTTATTCTTGTTTACTGAAAGGCAGAAAGAGATGACAGGAGAAATAAATTATCCAGAGCGGCAACTGAGGATGTACAATCTGATTTAGCTTAAATTCTAACTCCAACTCCAACCCTCTAACTGTTACTCTGATTTAAGCAATACGTACGTATGTGTCATCATATGATTACATCATATCTTTGATTACATCTCATGTGCGTCATCATATGATTACATCTATGATTACATCTCATCCTCCATTTATTTGTGTGTGCGTGCGTGTGTGTGTACGTCTCCCAGACTCTCACTCAGCTGCGTGTCTGTGTGTGTGTGTGGTGTGTGTGTGTGTGTGTGTGTGTGTGTGTGTGTGTGTGTGTGTGTGTGTGTGTGTGTGTGTGTCTCCCAGTGTGTCTCCTGGCGTAGGCCCAGACAGGAGCGTAGGCCCAAACAAAGAGCTGCATTGTGTTCCCTGACTAAGCTGCACGGCAAAAAACGAAATCCAAAACTGTGCACCCCTGGTGACGTAAAGGGGCTGTATTTGTAGGACAGAGCACCAGCCATGTCTCAGGGACAGTCAGGTATAACGCCCCCAGCCAGCAGAGGGACACTAATACCTCTTTACCACCAGGACCGTTCTGGTGCTGGTGCCAGTGCTAATGTTGAGCTAGTTCTGGTGCCGGTGCCAGTGCTAATGTTGAGCTAGTTCTGGTGCCGTTGCCAGTGCTAATGTTGAGCTAGTTCTGGTGCCGGTGCCAGTGCTAATGTTGAGCTAGTTCTGGTGCCGGTGCCAGTGCTAATGTTGAGCTAGTTCTGGTGCTGGTGCCAGTGCTAATGTTGAGCTAGTTCTGGTGCTGGTGCCAGTGCTAATGTTGAGCTAGTTCTGGTGCCGGTGCCAGTGCTAATGTTGAGCTAGTTCTGGTCAAGCACTGGTACCAGCACCGGCACGCAGTTCTACAGGTTTCAGAACCGAGCATTGTGACATTGTGGTTCTGACTTTGGTACCAGCAATTTCAGGGAGCTGTGCCAATGCCAGCTTTTTGACATCAGCACCCGTCACTTTTCAGTCGAGACAAGCAGAACCAGTTCCAGACTGGGGACTGACACTGGCACTGTGGCGGTG
Source organism: Coilia nasus (assembly GCA_027475355.1). Lineage (NCBI taxonomy): Eukaryota > Metazoa > Chordata > Actinopteri > Clupeiformes > Engraulidae > Coilia > Coilia nasus. The sequence goes on along the minus strand of CM050209.1, from coordinate 27,846,168 downwards.
GAAATGAGCTTTAAGAGAACGATACCAGAACAAAGAAACCCCAACTGCACACCAGCAGAACAGCTCCACCACCAGTCATGACATCAAAGAACTGCAACTACATCTGGAGGAAGTTTAGGCAACACATACAGTATGTGTAGGATTTCACATTTATAGTATGGCATTAATGACATTTCAGTCTTTCTTGAATATGAATATCTTGAATAAAAACAGTTTCTCAAATAATCTGATTTAAGAAAACTAGTCCTTCATGTTCCTGTTCTCTAAGCATTTTGTGATTGTGAACCTCCTCTGACACACATGTGGCAGCTGTGGCCTGTGTGTGTGTGTGTGTGTGTGTGTGTGTGTGTATGTATGTGTGTGCGCTAGGGGGAGAGAAAAACAAAGAGAGAACAATTATGTGTGTGCACGTGTGTGTGTGTGTGTGTGTGTGTGTGTGTGTTTGTGAGAGAGAGAGAGTAAATGAGAATGTATGTGTGAGAACATGTGAGACCTGAGGGTGTGGCGTGATTGATATGAGATGTGTTACTAGCATTCTAATGCCATACTAACACATACTCTATGTCATATGCCACAGAGTATGTCATATGCCACAGAGTATGTCATAGGGCCTTAGGATCAAAGCACATAGACACTGGAAGCAGAAGAATTAAAGAAAGATGAATAAAATATGTACATGTGAGCACACACACACACACACACACACACACACACACACACACACACACACACACACACACACACACACACATATACACACACACACACACACATTCTGCTTTTAAGAAACATTCTTTATATTGAATCATCAATCATTAAATGGCATTGTGTTAAATCCCAGCCACACTAAAAGCTCTTAAGTGCAGGGTGCATTTGGAGCAGCATAGCCCTGGACCTTTCACATGTCACATCGGTTAGAGAGAAATCTGTGCGGACTACAGGACTTGGGGACATACATTTATAATACATGTCAGTGGTGTGTGCATGCTACACCCCAATCTAAAGCTGGAGTTCGCCTGGTGTCCTACAGCATGTTAGAAATGTCAGCCTGTCTGGTATCATGTGGATCCTATCCTATCCTGTTCTATTCTATGGCTTTGCATGAGTGGAGACGCTGTCACTGTGGTGCATTAGTTTGCATGTTATTGTTTTATCCCCCCGTCTGCTGTCACAACATTGTTGTGTGCTTGCCACAGGGGCTGTGCCACTATGGAACAGGGATGGAAATACGCACCAGCCATCAGCCACATGCGGGTAAAATAGTAAATAATAATTTACCTTTGAGTGGCTGTTGAAGTGTATCATATTTTTGTCAGTGGCTGGTAGAAGTTTACATTTTGCAAAGTTAATGTCCACCCCTGCTATGGATGTGTCCCTGCTGGTGAAAGCAGGCTCTGCTTCCTCCCAATGGACTCCTGTGGTCTAAGGCTAGCCAGGCAGGAACAGAGCATAGATGTAGTCACGGGTGGGCATGTCCCCACCTACTTGTCAATCAGGGCCACCCAATCAGAAGGCTCTATGAGTTCCATTGGCTGTTTAAGTAATAATAATAAAAAAAAAAACTACTGTATGCGTTCTGGGCTAGGCCCACCTGATGTTTTTTCTGGGCCCAACCCTTTTATGATTTCTGGCTATGCCCCTGCAACAGAGAGTGAATTTGGTAGCACTTCATTTCAAAGGTAGCTGTTGTAGTGTATCTACATGTAACAGCATGTTACTTTCTGTACTTACCCTTCACGTACCTAACACTAACCCTAATCCCAAACCTAACCCTAAGGTACAGTGTAAAGGTCCGTTCACACCAAGAACTACAACGATATGGGCGTTCACACTGAAGAACTTTTAACGGCATTCCAGTCGTGATTTAAACATCTAATAGAACATGATGTCCTGTGAATTCTTATGAATTCTGACTGGCTGACAGTGCTTTTATAGTTCATAAAATCGCTCTGAAAATGATCTCAACGATATCATTCAGCCTGCCGTTGTCGTTATAGTTGATATGTGAACGGCACCATTCACTGAAGTTAAAACAATTTTTGCTTAGTTATAATTATCTTTATAGTTATCGTTCTAGGTGTGAACGGCCCTTAAGTACACAGTGTTCCATGTTGTTATACACTTTGTTGCACTGCACTTCATGATGTAGATAAAGTCTGACAGGTAAAGTAAAATAGAGTGTAACCATTGATTTTTTATGTGATTTTCCTCTAGTGTAAATGCTTGCTAGCGTTGCATTGGCGTGTGTGTGTGTGTGTGTGTGTGTGTGTGTGTGTGTGTGTGTGTTTGTGTGTGTGTGTGTGTGTTTGTGCTGATGTAAACGCCAATGTCAACGGATGGATAGATAACTTGAGGTCGCGTGGTACATCACAGGACACCCCTGCAGCTTCATTAACTGAAGTAATCACCCGGGGAAATTCGCCATCATGAGAGGACGTCACGTCAATGACTCATTTATTACTAATGGAACAGCCAGTCCTACATCGGTAATCTATTTTGATTTTTCAGAAAGGTGCTTGATGCAGTATTGCAGTATAAAAGAAGATATCATGGTCTACGGTTTATCACATATTCCAACAGCGCATATGTTTTATTATTTGTGAATGCATTTTAGATAATGCCTTCATCCGCACAGGATGGCAGATTGTCAGTAGAGCTATGCATTTCTCTGAATCCTGTCAAAGATTGCCCAGATAGTTTGAGTTTGTTTGTGCTCCATAGCATCCCAGTTGTCCCATAATCTTAATTAAATCTCCAGGATGCCCAAGCATAACGTGCTGTTAAACCCAGACTCAGATCATTTGCAGTGTGGATATGCAGAGTGTCATGGAAACACAACTTGCACAGGAGGGTGATTTCTGTCAAGGATTTAAAAATAGAGCTCACATCAACTGTCAACAACAATCCTTTTTAATATCTAAAATGGTGCCATTAAATGTACAACTCACATCAAATGTCAGTAACAATTAACATTTATCATTTCAAATCATGCCATTGGTTGTATAATGTGTAGCTATTCATTTGTTTTAACTGTTTTTAATTAGTTTTTAAATTTGTGTTAACTGTGTAAAAATAAAATAAAACACAATAAAAGTTCTGTCTGCATATTAATGAAAATAACAAATGTCCCTGATTGTCCATAGTCCTTGCTCTAGGCTTCAGTTCTGGTAGTTGGACACAAGTCAATGTGTAAATCTTTGTGGGTTTGTGATTATTTGTTTTCTTTAGCGTCCTAATAAGCTTCAGTGCCTGCGTCTGTGTGTGTGTGTGTGTGTGTGTGTGCGCGTGTACTTTGTTGCAAAGTCACATACTGTATTTTCTCCATGGCCAGCAAACACAGTCACCTTCATCGGTCGTCTTACTTGAGCGTGATGCAGACTGTGCTGAGCTAATTAGGTGGCCTTGCGGTTGTTGGTACGCAGCTTCCTCCTGTGAGTTGATGATGATTCGTGAGCGCTGCCCATCTGCTGGAGTTAGACTGCACCGTCAGCAAACGCGCCGCCGCGGCCGCCCCCACGGATACTCTCCGCTGCTGGTGTGAGACGGCAACGCTACAAGCCCAAGGTCATCAAAGGTCACTGCTGCACCACATTACACCCCCATCCCCCCACCACCACCACCGGCACCACAACCCCCCCCCCCCCCCCACCTTCCTGTTTGTCCTGCGTCTCCGTGTGTCTATGACGGCTGGCTGGATGGGTCGCTCTGGTCTCTGCTGCTGGTGTGAGACGGCAACGCTACAAGCCCAAGGTCATCAAAGGTCACCGCTGCACCACATTACACCCCCCCAGCCCCGCCCCACACACACACACTTCCTTCCTGTTTGTCCTGCGTCTCCGTGTGTCTCTGACGGCCGGCTGGCTGGATGGGTCGCTCTGGTCTCTGCTGCTGCCTTAAGGAACTGGCGAGAGAGAGGCGCTTACGTAAGTTTCCCCTCTGTCTCTGTGACTCATGCCCCCTTTTCCCCACACCACTGAGAGCCAGGACGCACCGTGCTGTGCTGTGCTATGCTGTGCTGTGCTTGGACAGGCAGCAGGGGAGGAGTAGGCGGAGGGGTACAGGGAGGGTGGACAGAGACTCACCTTGGGGCAGGTACAGTATGGGGCCCAGTTATGTCACCGCTGCACCACATTACACCCCTATCCCCACACCACCACCAGCACCAGCACCACCACCACCACTCCCCTCCTCCCCACTTTCTTCGTGTTTGTCCTGCGTCTCAGTGTGTGACGGCCGTGTGTGACGGCACCACTGGGAGCCAGGGTGCACCGTGCTGTGCTGTGCTTGGACAGGCAGGAGGGGAGGGGTAAAGGGGGGTAGGGGGAGGGTGGACAGAGGCTCACCTTGGGGCAGGTACTGTGCTTGGACAGGCAGGAGGGGAGGGGTAAAGGGGGGGGGGTGGATGGTGTGGACAGAGGCTCACCTTGGGGCAGGTACTGTGCTTGGACAGGCAGGAGGGGAGGGGTAAGCGGGGGGGGGATGGTGTGGACAGAGGCTCACCTTGGGGCAGGTACTGTGCTTGGACAGGCAGCAGGGGAGGGGAAAAGGAGGGTAGGCGGGGGTAGGGGGAGGGGTGGACAGAGGCTCACCTTGGGGCAGGTACTGTGCTTGGACAGGCAGCAGGGGAGGGGAAAAGGAGGGTAGGCGGAGAGGTAAGGGGAGGGGTGGACAGAGGCTCACCTTGGGGCAGGTACAGTATGGGGCCCAGTTATGTCTCGGCCTCATGTCATCAGCCCCACATCTACAAGCTGCAAAAAACCCTCCCCTTTATGGAAGGATTCGGCCTCTTACCCTGGCATGGACGGAGTGGAGACTGAGGATGCCCTTCTGCCCCAATTACTGCAGGAGTACTGCAATACACATGCAACATCTCAGGGTAGGGTCCCTGAAGCACAGGGTTTTGTTGGCTTATAACTTACATCCTTCATATATCCTTCATTACTGAGTGTGCTTATGTGTGTGTGTTTGTGTGTGTGGTGTGTTGTGTGTTTTTGCACATGTGCATGTCTGTGTTTGGGCATGTGTGTGTGTGTGTGTGTGTGAGAGAGAGAGAGAGAGAGAGAGAGAGAGAGAGTCAGGAATTGTGGTGGTTGTGATTAGTATGCTAACAACTTAGAAATTGAAATCCAAAGGGGTCAAGATCCAGGTAAAATACAGGTGTGGCCTTATGGCCATTCAGACATTCATTTTAAGCAGGGACAGAGCTTCAGGGCTGAGGCTCTCCTCCATCATCCAACTTCCACTCACTCATTTCCCTCTTATGGGTGCTCATTTAGGTGCAAATGAAGGCCCTCCCTCAACCGATGGCCATGGCAAAGATCTTAGATTCTCTCCCCAACACTCTCTGGTGATAGTTATTTAGTTCCAACATCTTGACCCTGTAGCCCCCTTACACTACAAAGCTATAATCTATAAAAAAATATAGCATAAAAGACATGGTAGGACCCCATTAGCACTTCCACCCTGCAGAGAAATGGGAAAATATTGATTCAGGTTCCTAATAACAATAATAATAGAGCATAACCCTCCACCGCTGCTTCCTCCTCTTTCTCTTTGGTGAAAAGTCTGAGACCACCACCATTTCCACCTCCTTCAAGTGTGCCTTGATGGAGCGAGCTGGGTGAAACTGAACATAAGCGCTTTAAAAGTGCCCATCAGCTCCAGACGGGCAGCCACGGAGAGGCAAGGACCATGAAGAAGTTTGCCTCGTACTTCTCACGGGCAGGAGCAGGTCTTCAATAAACGGAGCAGAGAGGGCCTGCAGTGGCAATTGGCTGTGAAATGAATCCGCTAAGAGCGTTGAAGGCTGTTGGATTCTGTATTTATTGCAGCCTTAGCTGAGTGAAAATAAATAAATTAAAGCGTGCAAGAGAGCCACTCTCTGGATCTTGCCATGCATCAACAGAAATCCTCTGCCATTTTTTTTTTTTTTTTTGCTTCGAGATGGTGTGAACTAATGCTGATAGATACAAGTTGGCGTTGACTGTTAGAAACAGTCACACATACGCACGCACGCATGCACACAAACACACACACACACACACACACACTCTCTCTCTCTCACTTCTGATTTTCATGATCACAGAAACACACCGTTCACAGGGGAGGAAAAAAAGACATGGTAAAAGAAAGAAATAATGCAGAATGTTCAGAGAAAAATGGACTTCTCTTGCCGAAATGTTTTGCAATACCCAAACGTGAGCAGGCTTGGCATGTGTGATGAGTATGTGGTGCTTTTCTGCTGGCTGTTTTATCCACACAGAATCACCTGAGGAATTTCTCACTGAAGGGTTGACGTGATCTACAAATAATTTCCCCTTGCGCTTCGCAAAAGCAAAATGCCACGGCTTGCACAATGATGGAAGGTGCGGTGCTGTCATACACTTGGATAAGCCGCCGCTAGATCAGTTCATCTTTTTTATATACTCCCAGTTATACACGGAAGAGCCAGACAGAACCGAATTGATTCAGCTAGGTGTAGCTGCATTGCTAACACACATTAGCATAAGTCCTCTGGAACGACGGCTGCCGAGAATATGTGTTTCCAGCTGTGTACATGCTAATGCAATCTCTTCCAGTGGCATAGAGATCCTGGCTTGCTACATGTTTGCAGGTGAGTGACTAGCATGCTAAGTCTACCTGACTCTTCCCTCTGGCGGTACACAATTAGGGTGAGCTAGCGAATAGCAGATGGCTCTGTTCTCACCCAGCACACAGCAACAACAGAAGTGTTTAACTCCAGGCTGTCCTTGGCTGAGCTCTCCGGCGGTTCTCTCCTCTCTCTGTCCCTCCCAGGCTGTTGGTGAGAGCTCTGACTCTGACTCGTGATCGGTGTGCCATGCAATCAGTCTGGCCTTATATGCATTTCCTTTCCCCCTGCTGCCCGTTGCAACAGAGGAACAGAGGAGTGTGAGGAAGAGGGGGATGCTATGGACTTGGCTGGATGGTTTATTTAGAAGTCTGCAGAGATTTTGGAGGAATGGTTTGGATCCGGGTGGCTGGCTCACATGCCTGGCTGGCTGGCATGGAATATACTGTATTAGTGCAAACAACTATGGATCAACAACACATGAAAAATGTACACAGGGCCACTGGGTAGCACAGCAGTATGTTTAAATTGGGTAGGTCTGTCCGAATACAATCGGATTGCTTTTAGTAGGTCTGCAACCAGGGACCCAGGTTTCGTGTGTTTTTTATGATGTGTGTTTATACATTTATGAACACTAAAGGAAAACAACAAACTGAAACTGCGTGCAGTAGAGCTGTATTAATAAAGCTAAGTTAAAAGCTGGCTTACATGTTAATGCTTGTGGCTATGAATGTTTAATGACCAGAGATAAACATTGATTTCAACGGCCCTAACATAATTGGTGTAATCATACTGTGGCCTTTTGTTTACAATGCATTGGTATTATTTGAGAAAGGATAACTTCCTAACTTGCAAAGAAAAGAAAGAAAAAAAACTTTAGCCTGGCAACCACAGACCTTCACAAATAAGTAAGCAGACACACACACACACACACACACACTTCACATGCACACAGGCACACACACACACACACACACACACACACACACACACACACACACACACACACACTTCACATGCACACAGGCACAGGCAGAGACGGTCCTCATTACAATGCCCTTGCTTCTATATCGAAGGTGATGGTGACTAATTTGTGCATGTTGAGCTGGTACTATTTTAAGTACAACACTAACATTCTGCAAAGCCACCCTAGAGATCACTACATAGACCTGCTCCCACTATGACTACATTGATGAGTATGGCCAGGGTTATTTTAGTGTTTGTTTTCTTCTTTCTCGCTTTCTTATTTTTTCCTCCTCCTCATTCTTCTTCTTTTTCCTTTCTTTTTCTCATCTATGTCCTTGATGCCCTCGATGCTGTTGTTAGATGCTGAGTGTTAGAGTGAGACTCGTCATCATCCACCAGGGGGCCTGATTGGGTGTGCTTACTGTTCTTTGTGTGTGTGTGTGTGTGTGGGCATGCATTGCATTACAAGTCGGGTCCAAATAATCCCCTGTAAGATAGGAGAATCAGACAAGAGATGGCTTTTGGGGACATAATTGAGGCCCCTGCCAATCTAACAGTGTTTTTGTTGGTTATTTTGTTGCTAATGAGAAAAACTAGTGCCAAAATATTGCTTTACTGACAGGTTAGGTTAGGGTTAGGGGTGGGTTTGGTCTGGGCACAGTTTAACATTCTTTACTTGTATTATAATGGGAGTCAATAGGAGGTCCCCATAAGGATAGTAACGCAAACATGTGTGTGTGTGTGTGGGTGTGCATGTGTTTATATATGAACACACAATGCAAAATGGGCAATATATTCCAATACAAACCATCAAAAACATAGGCAGACCTACCATATTAACTTGGAGTGAGAGACAGGCCTGAGCCAAGTGGCAGTACATTAGAAGAGCATCAGTCATTTAAAGTTGGCCAAGTAAACAGTAATATTCACTTGCAGCTTGCCATACAAACCTGCCAAAATACCCTGTGGTTCATTCCAGGACACATTATTCATTTTTTTTAACAGTGTGTTGTTTCTAAGCTTTACCAACCCCTCTCCTAACCTTGCTGTTCCTCTGTGACTGTTTTTTCTTCTGTTGGTGGTGTGAGTTGTGGTCCTTAACTTTTTTAACAATCTAAAAACTTTCATATTTATCACTATACTTACTATACCTTTTATAGGTGTGCAGTCAAAATACTTAAGATTATCTCCTCTGTATGTACAATACTGTACCTTGAGGCTGTAGTCGTGTTACTGCTAGTATGGTGCTGTTCTCTGTTCTCTAGTGGTTGAGATGATTGTCTTGGGAATAACAGTGCTTCTAATTACAGGGAGGATTTCTCGTATTGGTTGTCATAAGTTGTTTTCAGTTGAGGAGAATTTAATTCCTTTCTTTTCCACATGTGCATACACACACATTACACAAACACACACACACACATATTTACGCACACACACACACACACACATATACAAACACAGGCACGCATACACGCACACACACACTCACACACACACTATAGAAAAGAGAGAGAGGGACAGAGAGAGAGTCAGAATTTGTTTGCACATTAGAATAAATGAATATAAAATACAAAGAGACAGTTCCCAGTGCCCAGAGTTTCTGTCAGATCAGTCAGAACTAGTTTGGAAACACTTCTGGCCCTTCTGTAATGAAACACTGGAGCCTTCTCCACTCCAATCATTCCTGAATTGTCTGAATTGTCTCCTTGACTTTCCGTCAGACAGACAAAGACAAAGACAAAGAGGAGTGTGCTTTGAAAGGACGGTGGGTGTGGGCCAGGACATTGGCTCCGACTAGATGGATCTCATCAGTTCCCCTGATCTTTCTTTTTCTGTCTTTCTTTTTGTCTTTTTCTTCTTTGAGGATAAAGCGCTGAAAGCACATTCTCCAACTGGATCCAATAAGAAGACCTGCTTTAGGCAGAGAAGATAAAAGTTTCAAAGTAAATTACTTTTGGGAGAGGTAGATTAACATTTAAGGCACAAAAGTGTAATGGAAAGTTGTACTTCCCTTCAACCTGGCCCCTGTGTTGACATAGTTATCACTCACATATGCGGGTCTACATGTGACAGCAGCTGCTGCTCCTGCGTCTCATGGAGAGTATTTCTAGGCCGCGCCTAACAAGAGGTGCACCCTGGGAAAGGTTGCGCAGCGAGAAGGAAATAACAACTTTCCGCTGTGAAGGAGGAGGCGTCCCTTGGGGCGACTGTGATACACGTCACCGTTTCCCCACGGGTGCTAGGCTAGGGTCCAAAAAGAATAAGACGATAACAAAATAAATAAATAAAAAAGAAACGAAAAAAAAAAGGAAAACTGCTTTCTCTATGAGTCTATTTCTGTCACAGTTTTTGTTTTTCACATTTTAGCTCAATACTGCTCCAGAAAATGCTGTCAAAAAGAGGTCACCACCCAGTTGTCGCAGGTCACATAAATAAGATTTTTTTTTTTCTTTCGAAAAGTCTTATTTTTATCACTGTTGCGAGACAACAGATTGTTGGGCTATATTGACACTCTGCCTCAATTGGATCTCACCGATGTCACCATCCCCGCCTTAGTATTTTCGTTGCCTAATTAAATGCTTTTGAGGGTGACTGTCTGTGCTATCCTACATTGTGGACATCTTTCAGCGTGTGCAGGTCATTTCAAGCTATATAAAACTCAGTGACATGCTTAGAATTTATGTAATTTATTAAGGCGGTCAAGAGTCAATGATCACTGAATAGTTCAATTCTAGGACAACACACAGGACAAAAGTGCAGTCTGAAGCTTTGCTCTTGAGAGCCTAATATGTATTCAGGTGAATATGTGCTTTTGAAAGTGGACTCCTAATGTAGCCCCCTAATTTTGAATGCAGACGGTGCTTCCTCACACAGACTGGAGAAAACCAAACCACTTCACACGCTTTTCACAAGTCGTTTCTATAGTAAGGATATAAAGGTACGCCAGGCGATATTTCACCCTGTTGCACCATCTTCAACAACATCATGCCTGCCTCACAGCTGCATGAAAACTAAGGTGGTCATGTTGTCAGAAACTTGTTTTGCTATTTACAGGCATCATAAATAAAAGTGCAATTTTGTCGCTATTATTGCAGCTGCCAAATGAGGGGGGATGTTTTCCCTTTAGTTGTTGTTTGCCATGGAGGCTGATGGAAGGACTGAGCTCAGGCCAACGAGGTTCCCATTACATTTTTCATCAAGAGCCAGAAAGCCGGAAGTTTCTTCAGCACTGGGAGATAGGCCATATTGGTCTTGGCAGAGGACTGCGCTCATAAGTGCACTTTCTATTATTTAGCTTTTCAACTTTAATTGTGAATTCTAGTGATTTTTATGAAATCTTTTAGCTGTCAAATGAATGCCAACTAAATCTGTTTTTATTGTGTGTGTGTGTGTGTGTGTGTGTGTGTGTGTGTGTGTGTGTGTGTGTGTGTGGGTGACTGTGTGTCAATTGTCCTGGAATACCTTGACAGGCCCTACCCAAATATGATAAGTTATTATTATTATTATTATTATTATTATTATTATTATTATTATTATTATTATTATTATTATTATTATTATTATTATTATTATTATTATTATTACCTACTTAGATATATGCAGGTAAGTGGGGATTTCCTTGAACCTGTTGAACTTATTTGCTGTTCTTAAGATGATCTAGATTTCAAGTAGCCAGTGCTCTGCAAATGAGAAATATGTAAATAAAAAAAACATCTGTTTTTATTAATGAGGACCAAATTTGTTGACATAAGATTAAACAGGTGCAGATTATCCACATAGCCCTACAATATTTGGTGCTGTGGTCACCAGCACCTGCATTAATCCAAATATCCTTTGACAGCGGGATTCGCTTAGGTGGGAGACCCGGCCTCAGGCAGTAAAAGATTCATGCCAGCCAATCGCTAAACAAGCTGATCCTAATTAGCACAGCACAACAGCTCTTCAGATCTGTAGATGAGCTAAGTGGTAGAATCACTTGCTTTTAAGTGCACAGGTAGGACTGCTACACAGTAGGACTTTGATTTTTCTGAAGCTTAGGTTTCCAATAAATTAGTCCCTGGATACACACCCAGGGGTTATAAACACTTCAATTGACGCCTAGAGTCCCCAGTTTGTGACAACAGGGAAACTCCCCCAGTTTGTGCTGAGGTCAAACCACATGCACTTCAGTTATAAACACTTCAGTATACGTCAAGAGTCCCCAGTGTGTGGCAACAGGAGAAGTCTCCCAGTTTGTATTGCTGAGGTCAAACCACACACATTTCAGGAAAATAAAAGTACAGTGTTTGAACCAGAGTGACAGTTTTTCCACAATAAACATACGCTCTGTAGTCATCATTTGCCTGCGTTTAACTGTGCCGTTCTGAAAGGCCCTCTGAAGAAGAAGAAATGTGGGCCTGGGGACACATGCAAATGTCCAGATCAATTTGAAATGTAATCATAAAGTTCTTTTCCTCTGAGAATTTACACAGTACTGGCGTGGCATTACATTTTAATGACTAGGAGAGCGTAATCCCTTACACTGTTTTGAAAAGGCGTAGGGCCCAGTGTACAGTTCTCAGCTTGCCATAGCTGACATTAACTGAATGAAGTAATATGTTGCTACTCTTTTTTGTGCCTCTGAATGTAGTCCTCTATTAAACTCAATTTACTACATAGGTCTAACTTAATCATAAGCAGCCTCCTCCACAGACAAATAAGATTCACACTGTGGCTTTAACATATCCTTCCCTGCTTCTTCAAAAGATAGTTTTTCATACTGCATGCAGCTAACATTTATTCACTGTATGTGTATAGCATTCTCAAAATAAATGTGTATCTTCTTCGCTGTGCTGTTTACCCTGGGAACACACACACACACACACACACACACACACACACACATTCACATTCACAGACAGACATATACATCACTCTATGCTGCTGCTTTAATAATTTATCTGCCTAACGTAGAGATGTGTTGTGTGTGCACATAACTTAGGTCCGCATAAAGCCAGACATGCCTGGGGCACACGGCTGATGAAAGACTACACTATGTCCAGTCTATAGTTATTCATGATAGGCAGTCACCTTCCCTTTACAGGAATATATTGACGAGCCTTCTGAAGGAAAAAAAAAGAGAAACTGCCCAATTAGAGTCAGATTTACAGTGTATATGTATAATATTGACCAAAGCACAAAAACAGACTTTAGCCAGTTGCCAGAAAGCAAACCTAATGTTGTTTAAGTTTTTTTTATTGAGCTATACCTGTGGCTAACTATGTAATTAAGACGTTTTGCTGCCCTCTAACTGTAATTGGTGGCGGTCACAATGTAAAGTGATCTGTTATGGACGCACAGCTGCCTGGAATTGCAGACCGACCTGCTGACCAGAAGAGGGAGAAGTTTAGTGATACAGATATACGGACTGATAAGGTGTCGTCAAAAAAAGAGAGATTAAAAACAGGGCAGTTACTCTACACCACTTTAAAGAATATATCAGGAAATCGTGTGCAGCTGGAAATCAGTGCAGATAGCCACAGTAGTTGTAGCAAAGTGAGTGAAGTGGAAAGAAGTAGCAGGATGTAGCAGGGCATTAACAATAGTCAGTAGGCAGCCTTTATTTATACATCTGTTATAGAGATCTATTTTAGAGACACAAACGTGCAAATCTGTTGCTGGGAAAACTTCTTCTGTTCTTCCTGGAATGTTTCATTTATCAGAAAATAGAAAATAATAAATCAAATATATTAAAAGCTTATTTCAATCAGACCTGCTTTGAAAAGTAAGAAACTTTTCTTTTTCTCTTTTCTCTTTTGCCAAAAACAAAGACACGCAGTGCCCTCAGGCCTAATGGATGGACTAACGGTCATATGAGTCAGGCAGATGAAAGGCTTTCTGTTCCCATCTCAGGCTGGTGAGAAAATGGTACATTTCACTGCCAGAATTGAGAATTTTTTTTTTTTTTAGAAAATCACAGGGGAGAATCAAAGTGGACTTTGTGGACCTCCCTACAGGTCTGGGCCTTAAATGCTTTTTAATTCCAAATCCAAAAAACCCGTAAGAAGCTTGGCACCTGTTGCTGGGTAAGCTTTTCTCTCTCATGCTTACTGGAAACCTTTCTTCTGAACATTCACACAGCCTTAGCCACTTATATTGGTAATTTCATTGTAGTACAGCTGTATTGTGCTGCTCACAAACTAGACTGTTCGCTTGTCTTTCGACCACCTTTTTAGCGATGCAGCTAATGTGTTATTGCTGCAGCTTCCCAACTCAGACTGAAAATGAATGGCAGCTCTATCACTGCCCTTTGTCGCTCATATGATTGCAGAGTAGAGCAATCACAGACGTCCTGGCAGGGACGAAAGCTGTATGTGCCCTTAAGTGCTCAGTGGCACTTAATCGCAATGGTGGAGTCCTGCATTGCCAAAACGATGTTGTGTTAAAGTTAATTAAAAGCTGGGTGTCAGTTGTTTCGGACAGGGGTGCAATTTTAGTGCTTGGCACTGCTTTATTTATCTTTTATTTATTTATTTATTTATTTGTTTGTTTGTTTATAGATACACATCTGGTACCAAACCATGTTTTTTAGGTGCACACTGTGACAAAGTTACGCCTAAAACACAGGCATGATAGCACATCTGCCCTAGACAAACACATATATTACACCTACATCCCCACTACCACCAGCAAATCTGAATTTTACCCTCAGGATCACATATACTCACACACACACACACACACACACACACACACACACACACACACACATACACACACACACACACACACACACACACACCGTTGAGCCTGGCAACACTGCCAAACAGGTCAGATCACCATCCAGGATATAATGAGTCCTCATCACAGGATGCTACATCTGCTATATTTAGACCCGTACGTACGGTATAACACATTTCAGTGTGGCACGGCCTGGCTCTCTGATATGTATTAGCGAAGCTGGGTTAGAGGGAATCAAGGCTCCCGACAGGGACTGAATGTGTTTAATTACACCCGTGGGAGTCCACTGTCAGGGAGAAAACGCACAGCTAAGAACAAGGGTCCTGCATCTTACCGGTGCCAGCGAAGAGCAGGTCACATGCAAAGGATCATGGGAGGTGAGCAGCAGGGAGTGTGTCTGGTGCGCTGCTATCTATCTACATATACAGTATGGCAACAAAGCGAGGAGTTAGCGATGAGAATGCCGTCGTGGAGAAATCTTTGGGGCCCTTTGCACAGTTATGTGATACACATATGTTGCACAGTAATCCAGAATGGTAGAAATGCTTGACTTTGTCAAAGAACATGTTAAGCAAATACACACTATGATTTTATAATGACAAATGGATGTATAACAAATTTGAGGACAATAGGATTGTATAATCCACATGTTCCTAGACACACAGGAGGCTTTGAAACTAATATAAAAAGGCTGTCTGACATTTGAATAGACCAAACTCACCAGGCCTTTAGAGAAAATAAGAGATGAAGAGATATTAAATATCACATGGAATGCACAGAGCCATGAGATTCTATACATACCCCCGACCACATGGGAGTGTCTGTTCTGGAAAGAACCTAAAAGAGACAGTTTGACATTACAATTGTTCTGACCTTTTCTATAGGAAGGACATGACAAGCAGGCTTTGCAGCAGATGTCCCACTCAGTCTGTTCACATTTCAGAGCAGAATGTATGGGTCATCATATCACACACTTCACGGCTATGTCAGCAGAAACTGACACAGTTGTTCAGTAATGCTCCATTAACACTCGAAAAGATTCACTTCTCAATATCACTTTCAGTTAAGTCCTTGGAGTACCACAACGCCCCAGTTGTACCTATGCTGCGCCCTTGTTTTGCAGATGTGTATAGTTACACTGTAACATTGTTAGTATAGCCAAAGCTCTGTATAGAGGAGGAAATATGCAATTACTTGGCTTAGGAAAGGTAATGTTATATTAGTGAAGAAGGGAATACGTTTGCAATAGCCTACAGTATACTGTAAATTGTAGGACTCGTAAAAGCTTGCTATAGACTGGCAGGATATTGCACTGCCATCAGGACTATGCTGAGGTGTAGTCTAATTCACTGATTAATGTACACACACAGCCGGCGCCAATCCATCTCCCGTAACAGCTGATTGATATCTTTATGAGAAGGTCAATGGTAATGTCGTCATCATCTAGCTTGCTGCCACCTGCATCTAGTGCCTTGAGTCTAAGCTGGCGGTGCACTGCTGGTATATGCTGCGTTTTAATATATCAAACCATTTCAGCATAAACAGTAAGATAGTTTAAAATAATATACAGTATATTACACACAACAGTACAGTACACTGCACAATGGTATTACTATTTTCTACTGGTATATTAATATTAATAGATCAGTTTTATTGTTTGAGGTGCAATATTTCCAAATCTGTGGTCTCAGAGCATTATAGTGTATAGTATATAGTCACATGACATATAGCACTAACCCATTTTTCATAGGTGCTTTTGGTAACACTTTATTTTACGGTTGCTTTTTTAGTGCATCTACATGTAACAACATGTAATATTATGTACTTACACTTACACTAACACTAACCCTAACCTTATTGCTATGGTACAGTGTAAGTACATAATGTCAAATATTTGTTACATGTTTTGTTACACTGTACCTAACTGATGTAACAGGAACAGTAAACTAAAGTGTTACCATGCTTTTTTTCAACCAAGCAACAAACAAATATCAGCAAAGTACCTAATGAGTTATGTATTCTGAAATCAAATGCTTTGAGAACTGACTTCAGACCAAATTATTTATGCCATCGCATGCATGCAGGAATATGTCATTCGAACACTGCACGTCAGTCTAAAATACTACCTGTTGGGAATCTGTGGCAGATCCATCTTACCTGTCACACAGGCAGCACCAAGGACACCCCAGTCATCTCGCATTTGGAGTTAATCAACAAAGGCCCCTGGCTTAGGATGGCTGTTTATCAAATGCATCACTTCGCCAGTCAGTAAGTGGCGCATGGGCAGCCAGCCTTATCCTTTTAAAGCTGCACCCAGGGTAGAAAACTGCTTAGCTCCACAACAGAGGAGAATAATGCTCCACTGCTGCCCGCCCATCACAGCTCCTCAACTACCTGCTACAGCACCTCACGGCTCTTTGCCACATGTGCACAGCTACCCTGTTCAAGGCCTTATCTTATCCACCCACTCAACTTTTCTTTGCTCGGCTTTATTTCACGTATGTTGGCGTATATATAATTTGTTTTTCTGCCAGACCGCTTTCGATAACTACCATCTTCTTGTTTATCAGATGAATATTTTTTTACAGTTGTCCCTTGCAAATTAATGTGTGGAATTGTATTAGTTATAGTTGCTATTTTTCCATTCTTAATGGCCCTGAAAAAGAACTATTTTTCACTGCTATTTACAGTGTTGTGCTATTTGATTAGATTCATAATTATTACTGTTGGGAATTGCTTTGCCATTTAAAAAATTAACTCTGTACTAATTAATGAACAAAATGCTTTTCACTTTTGGATGCTAAAAAAGGCTTTACTTATTTTCACTATTTCAAGAAATTGATGACCGCCATCCCAAACTATTTCTTAAATGCCAATTGAATGTAAATTTGGCATTGTCCTAATTAAGACAGCTTATTTTTAAAGTAATTTGTTGACTTCCATTTGTTGTTTACCGGAAAAATGGCAGACTACCATAGAGCCTATTAAGCCTTCAGCGGTCGTCTAATTTGATTTTGATAAAAAAATAGACCTTGGTGCATATGAGCTGAGAATAGGATTACTCTGCAACAGGTTAGAGCATTATGGACACATCATCCATCAACATCCATCCATTTTTAAAGAGTAAATGTAGATAAACTATAATATGACCCCATCTCTATATCTTCCCCCTGTCATCCATCTGCTGCCTTGTGCACAGAAAGAAATAAAGAAAGAAAGAAAGAAAGAAAGAAAGAAAGAAAGAAAGAAAGAAAGAAAGAAAGAAAGAAAGAAAGAAAGAAAGAAAATACATGGTAAAAAATAAGTTTGTTTTGGAGAAAAAAATACCATGATCATGTCAAAATACCAATATCATGTCATTCAACCTGCAAATGAATTCCTTAAGAAAAATAATGCAAAAACAAGTCATAACAACCCAGCTGTAACCTGAATAATATTACCGTGAGAAAGAAATATATAATTGGATGATATCTGTTGTTTCAAATGGAAGCTATTGTTTGAAGAGTGCTAATTATTTTGGTGGTGGGAAGTTGATAATTGCCCTGACGGTTTAGCTCATGGCGGGTGAGATGAGACATTTCAGGAATCTCATAAACGAGGTGGAAACCTCAGCTGATGGGGAGGGCGGAGGGGTGGTACCTATAGGGGACAACTGTTCTCTGATTTTTCAGGCTAATGACACGTGTGCCATTTCCTTCGGTAATTGCGGGCAGAGGGCTAGAAGAGAGTGCACCAAGCGTCTCAACGCTAAACATGCAGACTGTCTCAAACTCACTGAAATGGTGACACTGTCTTTTGAGGTTCAAAAGTTGCGATGTTGAGGACTGAGGTTGCTTAGGTAGTCAAAGTAAAGCACTTGTACTTCACTGCAGGGGGCTTGATCCCTAGTGACTAGATTTGGGCAAACAGGTGGAAAAGAATGGTTGGCAGAGCTGCATACTAATTAAACCCCTTGCAGAAAATAGAGCAAGTGCCAAAACTGGTGAGTATTAATTAAACTTTGTCTTAGAATCTGGATCTTTTCTATAAAGTCAATTTTAGTGACTCATCAAATACAAAGGGGACTCTGATTTTAAGGGCCAAATAATTATAAAACATAATTATCTTCCATATTTCATAACCGGCTGTTTGACAATTAGTCATTGCAGTACCTTTGTTTGTTTGAACATATTAAGAGATAGTTTGATCAGGGCAGCTTTTTGGAGATGTACGGTATACATACCAAATTTTGTGCTGCTGTTTTTAGACCATTGGCCAACTACCTGACCTGAGCTTACACCGTACTCTTCCAGTTTGAAGCAATGCTAATTTAATGCAGCTAATTGGTCAGCCAACCAATTACCCAGGATTCTCTGCTTTGCATTCAGTGCCATTTTAAGTTGAAGTTTAAGTT